>BQNB010131555.1:0-18764 GCA_026074375.1 Tanacetum coccineum
GAAGTCTCGTGAGGGTTTCCAGAGAACATACCAATGAAGTTCATTTACTTAATGTACACGGTTTTGTGAAATTTCAAATTATTTTGAAAAATAATTTTTGTCACAGGAGTGAACTACGGCGTAATCCAAGGTTGGAACTACTCCATAGTTATGTGGAAATGTAAAGTGGTATGTGCTTAATTACACATACTTTTCTCCATAAAAAACAGACTTAAATGACCAAAAACAGACAAAAACTGCCAAATATAAGTTTGTTTTGCATTTGTGTTGTGCAGGAAACGGATATTCAGAAAAGGACGAAAAACAAAGCCAAAACGACAAAAACGACAAACTGAGCACAGAAGGGAAGGGAAAAGTGTGAGAAGACGAAGAAAAAAAACAAATAGCCAAAGAGTAAATCAAGCCTAAAGTCAACAGAAAAGTCAAATAGTCAAAGTCAAAGTCAACCCCGACAAGGTCAAAGTCAGCTCCGAGAAACTGAAGCAGAAAATACAACTTGAGGGACCAAAAATGCCAAATCCCTAAGTGTATTACAAGAAGAAAAAGACTACAAGGGTGGAATTTGCAATTAATTCAAAATACAAGTAGAGGGACATAATCTGCCAAGTCCCCATACTTGTATTACACAAGGACTATGTTTGCAAAAGACATATATGAGTTGAGGGGGCTTTCTTGCCAAACCCTCAAACTCATTTAACCACAAGGACCATGGATGCATAAACTCTAAATGAATTGGGGGGACCCTAATTTGCCAAACACCCAAGCAAGTTCCCTGTCCCTTATTAATACTACTTTCCCAAAACCCAATATACTGTAATACTTTTTACCTTTCCATCCTTTTACCCTGAAACCCCATTAAACCCTGGATAATCCCTCTCCTCCCCCTCCACTAAACTCACCCCAGCTATAAGATTGCCAAGTTGGCAATCCCACCACTCCCCAAGCTTAATTCGATGGCTTAGATGGACTCAAAAGAAGCACAAGTTGATTTGGATGGCTAAGATTAGCTTTTGGAAGACTCTCACACAACTAACACACCCTTTGAAGCTCTCACAAGAAAAGCACAGCTGCAAGACCAAGAAAAGAAGAATTCGGCTATAAATAGGACCATTTTGTAAGCCTAAAAGGCATCTTAGCTTAATCTTAGTTTACTTGTAATCTTCATTAAGTCACTTTACTTATTTTCAGCTTATTAAACTTTTTCTTTCAGCATTGTATCAATTTTAAAGTTTAATGAAATTTTGAGGTATTTAAGTTAGATTTCAATCTTTAAACTCCAAGTGTTAAGTTGTTAAATTGTGTTAAAGTGAGGTTAAAAAGCTCTTAGAATAGCTTATTTATAAGCTTTCTTCACTGAGTAAACTAAAAAGTTAAGTAGAAAATTCAAAAAAAAAAAGTCCACCCTCAATTACCACAGCTTACTTTTTGGAAGATAAGCCAATTATGGAAGGGCTTATGGACATTACCAGCTTATCTTTGATAAGCTGAAGCTTGTAGACAAAGCTCTTAAAGGCTTATTTGCCCTTGTTTAGAGCAAAGGGCCTTGTAAGTCCTCTTTTCTTCATTTTAAGCTTATTTACTTGCATTTGCTTATTTACTGCTTATTTATGCTTATGTCTGTTTGAATGTGCTTATTTATGCTTATTAGTCATGTTTAATGCTTAAAATCAAGTCTTGTAGTTTAGAATCTAATTGTGCAAGTTATCTCAAAACTGTCACTATTAGCTTTTTGAAAACTGTTGATTTTTAATTGAGCTTATATTAAGTGGCTTATTTGCTAACTGTCTTGTGCTTATTTGTGCTTAATATTGATGTGTGATTATCTTTTGTTGAGTCCCTGTTAGGAATTATGAATTTCTAGTTCCTACTGTTCCTACTGGCAGTACAAAGTTCCTACTGGTAGTACAAAGTTCCTACTGGTAGTACAAAGTTCCTACTGGTAGTAAGATTTAGATTTAGTCTTCCTGGTCTTTTGGAAAGTCCTGGTCTTTTGGAAAGTCCAGGTCTTTTGGAAAGTATTAAAACAGCCTTAAAAAGCCATTTCAATACTTAAAGGGGTGTTTGGGTTAAGACCCAAAATGGGTCAAAAATGTCTAAAATTTCCTATTTACGGTTCAGTTTTCACCAATTTTTGATCTCACTTTTAGGTTAGTTAGATTAGGTTTTAGGTTATCATTTTTTGAGCATAAGCTCATTGGAGGGTGAACTAAATCTGTTTGAGGTTTGTTTAAAGTTTTGAGCTTATTTTAGGTCTAAAAGTGCTTATTCTCATTAAAATCCAAAAAATAGTAGTGTAGTCATTTGTGCTTATTGTGCTTATTTCAGTGGCTTATTTAAAAAAGTGAATAGGTGGGCTTAATAAGGACTCATTAGTGAGCTTATTTCCAAAAGCCCACTTTTCAGTTTGGCTTATTGGTGATTTTAGCTTATTTTCATTTTGGCTTATTTAGGAAAATTTTGGAGTTTACTACTTTTTGATGCAAATTGAGTTAAGTTAAGTTGTGTTTGGTTGAAAAAGCTTTTTGGAATCAGATTAAGCAACATATAAGCTTTCCGAAACATCTCTCCTTTTTGAATTTGAGCTTATTTTGAGTTTGTAGTGTCCAAAATACCAAAAAGCCAAAATGAAAGGCACTTTCTGCAATCAGCAGCTATTAAGCCCTTTCCAGCTTATTTAGTGAATTTGGTAAAAAGTGGTAGTTATAAAAAATGCTTATTTACAAGTGTTCTTCAAGTTTGTAAAGAAAATTTTTGAAAAAATAAATAAAAGGGGAAGGCCAAAGCCCCGGGTGAGCAAGACTCGAACCCGCGACCTCAAAGTCCTCACCCTTTATAAACACTACACACTCTACCGCTGCGCCCTTGGGTCTTTTCTGTTAGACCCTTGGACACTTTGGTATTTAAGGGTGTGTTGGCCTCTTAAGCTATTAAGCTGTTTAAGCTTATTCGACAGCTTATTTGATAAGCTGGTTTCCCCGGCTTATTTTTCTTAGGACCCTTAACCTTTTAGCTATATTGTGTAATTTTTCTAGAATTTTTTATAAACGTTAATATTTTTTATAATTTATTTTCTTTTTAAACTTAAAAAATTCATAAAAAATAAAATATTAATCAGAAAAATATAAATCTTTTTTCTAAAATTTTCTTTTTTCATATATTTTGTAGGAAAAATATAAAAGTTTCTGTAGGATTAATTTTTCAAAAATTTACTTTTTAAAGAACGGGATTCGTTCCCGTTCTTGTCTTGACTCGTTTTTGGGTCAAACGACCTCCGTTTTTAGTCTAGTTTTTTTTAAACTTCGTTATTTGTCATTTAGAATCTATTTTAGCTTTTAAATTTGTTTTAGGGTTTAATTTGCAAAATTTAGGTTTTTAGCCCTCGTTTTTCGTGCCCGTTTTAGGTTTTAAGTTATATAGCTTTCGTTTTTAGGTTTTATTTAATCGTTTTTGCATATTTAACTTGTAGAAATAGAAAACCAATCATACCTTTGTCATATTCAAACATCAATCATCAATCCGTCATTCGATTTTCCATTTAAGCCTCGTTGGGACAAAACGACCCGGGAATCATACTTCCGGCTACATATATATTTTATTTTGGTGAACTTTTGACCATTCCTTGTGCAAAGGTAATTGGTTGAGTGTTTGCTTATATATTATATATATATATATTATTGACGAATCAATTTTTGGCGCCGTATATATATATATATATATATATATATCTTATATATATATACATATAAATATATAATATATATTAATTATCGACGAATCACGCATCAAGCAGTCTTATATATAAAATCCAGATATCCGAAGTACACAAATAACTCGAAACCGCAACACCCTAAAGACAATTAATCCCCGTATGTCCGCATTTCTCCTAACAATGATGTTATGATCTTAAATTGTAACACCAACAGTCAATTAAGTTCCCGGAGTCACAAATTATTCCTCTAAGTAGTCGAAATTGATAACACCTAAACAACTAAGTCCAAATGACACATTTCCTTCCGGCCGGAATACTGAACTAACTGAACGGAATATCATCATACTTATACATACCTATATGCACCTATTTAATCAAATATTTTCTACTCCTTTATAAAATAAGCTTAGTGATTGACCGGTTGGGCAAGACACTAATTGAATCAGAAAGAATTCTTCTTACGTTTTAAATAATGATACTCCTAACACTTCCCCATGTGGACTCAAATAATGCATACTGGCTAATGACGAGATGTCTCTTCCATCATGTGATAGAAATAGTGTACCCGAAAGATTCAACACAACCTAAAATCAAAAGAAGCTAACCTCAGAAGACAAAAGAAGCTAACCTCAAAATAAGGCCAATGACACTATCAAGTATACATCTACTCCTTCCCCCTTGCTGGTTTCGACACGTCGGAATCAACAAAACCTTATACACATACATATTCAAGATCGTGTTTGAAGAATTAATAGGCTTAAATCTATTCCGTGAGAATCAACTTCAAGGCATTTAAAACTATGAAAGTATTTCCAAGCATTCCTAAGTCTTTTACAAACTATGAGGTGTTGGCAATATTGATCGTCTGTAGTTTAAAGCCTGAATTCACTAAGTCTCTAAGTCCATAAAGATTTAAACAAATGACATCTAAAGCACTTGAAGTTAATATAAATTAACTCCCCTTGAAATTGTTATCCGTCATTATCCAAAACTTTATCCATTATTTCATGACTTATTTTGAAAGACCATTTTACAAGATTGTTTGATGACGATTTCTCCCCCTCAAATAATGACCCGTTTTCTATTTAAAGAGCTGTTGTCATTGTTTGAGTGGACGAATTGTCTTTTAAAAATCTTTTTGTGATTACTGAAAACACTGATTCATTATGAAGACAACTTTTTACCAATAAAAATAAGATTTCTCTTATTTTAACACATAAGCGCACTGAGACGTACACTTATGGTAATATAGGAAGCACGGGTTGTGATGCAAAGTAATCACAAGCCTTTGCATGGTCATAAAGTAGACCATGCCCGAGAATAAATTCCCGTTGAGAGGTCAAGTTTTCTTTTTGAAATACTTGCCTTTGAGATGATGACCGGGTTGCTATCTGAAATAATAGCAAGCCATTTGGCATGTTTTGAAAACATTTGAAACTTCTGCTCGAACTTCATTTACAGGCTTGTATCATTGTTGAATGACATTTCTAAGACCGTAAATGTTATCGATTTCATTATTTATTTTTAATTTTATATTTTGTTTTTGAAAGGTTTATATAAAAGAAAATCTTTTTGGTTTTTCTAAGTTAAAAAAATGAAAATAAAAAATCTTTTTGGGTTTTTCTGAGTTTATGTATATACGTATGATACAGGATATTTGAATAGGTACCACCACTATTCATCAACTTCATCTGCCAATTGTTTCAGAGTATCCGGCGTAAAAAAATTTCCGACTATAGATTACTTATGTTTTTAAAGGATAGTCAGTGTTAATTTCTTGTTAAACAAAGTGGTTCATATATCTACTCGTAAGTAATATCTGTGACACTATCATATTATCTGTATAAACAAACGAATGTTGTGTGGTTTTACTATTTGTATGATGTTGTGCCATGCACAAGTGGGAGAAATATTTATTGTGTGCAAGGTACAACACATGACAGAAACAATATGATTAAAGGTTCTCTTGACCGTAAGGTAAGAAACAATATGTTGAGATATGAATTAAAGACTACTTTATGTAAAATGTTTATGTGTTTTTGGAATGTCCAAAATAATGAAGTAATCTTGATTTAAAGACTACTTTGAGTAAAAGGTTTATGTGCTCTTGGAATGTCCCAAATAATGAAGTAATATTGATTTACTTGAAATTACTACTGAAGCCAAGAGTTGACGTTCAGAATTACTTTAGTTAAATATGTTTATGTTTATTGTAAAATAATAAACATTAAGTCCGTTAAATGTTTTAAAAGACTTATAACATTAAAGTAAACGTTTCAAAAATTACTATCAGGTTAAAAAATGTTTAAGTTTAATGTAAATTAATAAACATGAAGTCCTTTAAATGTTGAAAGACTTATAACATAAAGTAAGTTATATCTTCTAGCTATGACATGAACAAAAGTCCTTGAATTGTTCAAAGGCAAAATAATGTACCGTTAACATAGATAAAGTTTTTGAATTAGTTAAAGCCCTATACATTATTGCATGCAAATAGGTTTTTAATACTATATGTTCAATTTCGTTTGACGCAATTGATAAGTATGTGACATAAAGAGTATTAAGTTATTTAAAAGATTGTGATAAAGTCTCACAATAAAATTACTCATAGAATATCACATATTTATGGTATGTCTAGAGTATTGAATCAAATTATTTGATTTTGATAACTTAAATATTTTATCTTCGAATCTGTCAAGGTTTGAAATTTGCACGTCCCTCCCTGTCTTGAAATTTACTTAATATAACTCCAACCTTGAAGGTTAATAAGACATCTGAATTTGTTAAAAGTCTTATGAAGAATGATATTAACAAACTAAACTCAGGAACTGTCAATGTATCTTGTAATGTCCTCTACATGCTAAGTAATTATAGAAGAGTCTTTAATTACAAAAAGTGAGTGGGAGCGTTTTAGATCTGGAAGAGATAAAAAATACAAAATACATAACCTTCTAAACACACTAGTGAATATCATACTGAGGCTTTACAAGTAAATGTTACATGTAAATGTTAAACCTCATATATGATATAATTTCCTTCATTAGATCCGTAAGGATACCTCAAATACTTGATTGATAAATGTTATTTCAATATTGAGGAATATGAGTCACAGGATCATGGGAACCTATTAAAGATGCATGATTGAATTTTAAATTCGGTATTATGGTGTAACCATTAATATGCATTGTTGAATTTTAAATTTGACAAATGACTCAAACTATGAATGTTAAGATGCTGTCCACAAGATAATCAATTTTGGAACTTGATTGATCTTTAACTAAACAGTTAGACTGTAAAGTTAGAATGAGTTTTAAAAGAGAAGAAAAACCCAAGTGGTTATGTTATTGGTTTCAAACTCATAAGGGCAATGTTGTACACATACATAATGCATACATTATGATAGGATTTTAATCATACTCAAGCAAATTGATTGTGATTAAATATTCTTTCTATGTGCATTAATTATATAAAGATGGTTGATTGTCATACTAGTGTTCATATAGATGAAATATGACAATAGAATTTAAAACTCTTCCTTGAATGATTGCTTTTGCGAGGACGGTTAGTAATCAAAGGAGTTTATGAATTTCATATAATCTTTATAAAGTGTACAAACAGCAAGAATTCAAGTATGGATCATTGCAAGCATCTAGGAGAATAATCTTATGTTTATTGTTAAATAAAGATAACTCCTGAGAATTTCTAAAAGCTAGTGGGAGTATTATGTTCAGGTTAAAAGACAATAAGTAAAATGGTACAAATTCTTGAATACAAGCTTTTGCCTTCTACACAAAAATTCGACAAAGAGTAATAAGCTACTCTATGGTCCTATTTATACTAAAACTTGAGCTTCATTTGTGCTTTCTCTGAGAGAGGCTTCAGCTATGTGTTTGTTGTGAGAGAGAGAGCTTCAAAGTCATCTTGGCCTTTGATTTTTGCTTTGTGCCCAAGTTCTATAATGGCAGTAGGATCCATTCTGTATGCAGTTAGATGCACTAGACCTGATGTTGCGTTCACACAAAACATAACAAGCTGTTTTCAACAGAATCCGGGTGAACCACACTGGACTACTATGAAAACATTCTTAAGTATTTAAGAAATACTAAAGATATGTTCTTGGTTTATGGTGGAAATCCTTAATCTGAACTTTGAGTTGATTGCAATTGCAATGCTGGATTTGAGACCGATAGAGACGACATAAAATCTCAGACATGATACGTCTTCATTTTGAATAGAGGCATAGTAGGTTGGAAAAGCCCCAAGCAAAGTACTACTGCAATGTCCGCTACAGAAGCTGGATACATAGCTGCTTCAGAAGCAGCAATGGAAGTTGTTTATATTAGAAAGTTTATTTCAGGGCTTGGTATTGTACCAACAATAAATGAACCAATTAAAATGTTTTGCGATAATTCAGCCGCACTTCTTATTGCCAACGAACCAGGGGTTTAGAGGGGCGCCAGAAACTACCATAGAAGATATCATTACATTCGCTAATGTATCAAATTGGTCGAAATTAATCTTCTTAAAGTTCACACATATGACAATCTAGCAGATCCTTTTATGAAGGCTTTACCGGAAGGAAAGCTTACTCAACATGCTAGGAGCATGGGACATCGTTTAGCTAGTAGTTTCATGTAGATCTGTGTTACGTATTTGGATAAGGGATGTTAAGACAATTTTATTATTGATAAAGATACGTGGTCTGAAGTTATTTAATATAAATTGTGTCCTATATTTGCATATTTAATCCGTGAATAATTTTATTATTCTAAATTAGTCCATTGTCGATCAACAATATGAGAATATTGTTGAATTAAGACAAATCTGAGTGATTGGTGATATTTTTGGATATTAAAGGATGTCTCCACCAAACTCACATGATATTCATAAGATGCATATCGGACTTCCCCAACTAACAAGATTACCACTTTATCATTCGGGGTCATTAAGGGAATCTTGTAAGTGATTTCGTTTACTAAATCCTTAGACCTGAGATGCAAGTAGGTCTTGCATGTGTGGATAATCCTTCTTGATGTAGTTTAAGTTATCCTGAATAAGGTAGCTAATAAGGACTATTTTCAAAAGTGATTGTGAAGCATGTGACTTGATACTTGTAGTTAATAAATAATTTGTTCCTTCAATAGTTGAAGAATGATGCCACTGGGCCCCTCGTAGGGTTAATCAGATGTATGTGTGGCCGCACCAAAAAAACTTATGTAGATATGTCTCAATGATTTTTGATAATCTTGATTAATTACATACACGAGAAACAAAATCGTTAATTAATGGAATGACTTAGATCCATATATATTTTTAACACGGGATCAGAAACAAAGGGATTGTAAATGCATACATTATTTATCCGTGAATTTGTGAAACCACACTTAGGTATTCCTGGGAGCATTGGCGTGTTGCTAGACGCTTACCAATGTTATTATATTATTTAATACATGTCCAAGGGGAGTTGTTGGATTATGTCCACGTAAAAATAATATATGTCCGAGAATTTTATTCGAGCCTATGGGGACGCACGCGTTAATATGTAAAACAATTATTTTAAATATATTAAACGTAATATATTTAGTGATAAATCTTAAACGAGCATTAAATAATTATATGTTTTTAATGGGAAGTATTATTAGTCATTAATAGTTAATCAATGGACTAATATGCAATTATGGAGAAAAAGAAAGTGTGAGAATTATTTCCTTTTTTTCCTTATTCAATTTGTTTTCTAATCTTCATGAGAAGGTGGAATTGCCTAACTTGCAAGCCAAGTTAAGTTGGCTATAAAAGGAGGCTTAGGGTGATTAGTTTTCTTATAACTTGAAAATCAATAACCCTAAAAGTCTCTCACCTCTCTCCCTCCTAGCTCATACGATCGAACCAAACACCCCTAAGGGTTTCGGTTTGTGATCGACCGAAACAACCCTCAAAGGGTTTTCGTGTTGATTGATTCAAGAGTCGAAGGCGTTTGGATTGCTTTATCACTACTAGTACTAGCATACTTAATTGTTTGCTAAAGAACGTATTGTGTTTGTTGAAGTAGAGAGATCTTACTTTAGATCTTTGGTTGTTTTCGCGTGGTTACTAGTTTTATACACACGCGTATATTCAAGAACGATCTTCGTTAATTGCTAAAAGGTACACGCTTCTTGAACATTTGTTAATTACATATTCTATACGTGATTTATTTATTCCGTTGCGTACTCATGTTAATAAATAGTTTATCAGACCATAAAACCCAACAGGGATGTAATGTTGATTTCTTTAATGATAGTGATGACGCAGGGGCGGACTTGGCTTATAGCACGGGTATGCACGTGCATACCCTCCGATTCGACGTGCTAGTGTAAAAAAATAATTTTTTTTAAGAAATATACATAGAGTGCATACCTTTCAAATATACCGAACTTGAGTGCATACCCTATTTTGAAATCCTAGGTCCGCCACTGTGATGACGAGAGGATTAATTTGAGATTGGGGAAAAACCTTGAATTTGAGGTAATGGGGTTAACAAATTAGGGTTAACCAAATATAAGGGGCAAATGAAACTGGGTAGAAAAAACGGGGTAAGGGTAACGAGAAAAAAACGGATTATACACTTAGACATACCGAGCTTATTTGGATAAAAATATACACGTGGATCAGACGTCAGGGGCGAAGGGATATGTATTGTTATGGGGGAGTGCCCTTTTTCAATGTAATTTTTCTTTCACTTCTAAACTTTTAATTTGGATCCCCTCAACCCATTATCCAGATTTCCCTCAATGGCTCAACCTATTTCCAAATCCATCAAGCCTTTTTAACGTTATCAATAGTAAACAATAAAAGCAAATTATTATATTTTTTATTGTTACCAGGAAACAAATGACATATGATATAATTCTTTAAAGAAGTAATAGACTTGTCTTAACCTAAAGTTTTTACACCATACAATTTAGTAAGAATTTAAATAAAATTATATGTTATTACTATATGCATTTACTCTATTAATCACAATATGTGCATAATATCATGACAATGGATCTTGACTTTCTTCTTTTTAGTTACAGAACACAAATAGCTATTTAAACTACCTATCAATAGCTATTCCAATTTCGAACTTGATGGTCACTTAGGTCTTGGTCACTATTGAAACGTAATTTGTAAATAACCAAATACTATTTTGCTTAATATGTTTGTTTGTAGTACTTTTTACTCATCACTAGCTCTTTTTCTACATACTCGATTTTTCTTTGTCATTTTTCGTTCTCGATTACAAATGTATAGATTTCTTTTTTTTTTGCCTGTCATACCTTAGTTTTCTAGCTCCGCCACTGGCAAACGTGGACTCTAACCGGTCACATGGTTATTATTAAAACGTCATAACAAGTTTCATTGGTGTTTTTGATAATAAAAAAGTAAATAGTTCAATACGGGACAAACTGATAAGTACGTTGATTATTTATAACTTTTACCCGACAAAAATACTCTATCAACATCAAAACCTTAATCAAAATATGAATACACAAAGTTAGTTTTTTTCTTAAGTTTAGACTAAAGCTTCTATAAACTTTGTCCAAACACACTTATAAAATAAATAAAATTACGTTAATCTTCATGAGCTGCAATATTTGTTACAACAGATTACCCAAAATGTAATAAGTCATGAATAGTGGCATCCAAGGTTGCACTTGAAGTTAATAAAAAGGTTTTTGAGATCGTATTTGAAAAAAAAATTACGATTTTAAAATTGTATTTTAAAGTTGCGGCAGAAAAAAGTCTTTTCATGCACCTGATTATAGAAAATTGTGTTTTTAGCTCATAAAGATCATGTAAATTGTCGCTTCTTCCTAATAATTTGCCAAATGTTTTTAAGTTAGGGTGCGTTTGTTTCATTAAGATGTTTTGGGTCTGAATCTGACTACCGCATCTTACTGGTAAAAGGTGAGAGTAAAGTCTGAATCTAATTGAAATTATGTTTGTTTTTTATAATTGTCTGACTGATTTTAGTTGTCCATTTTTAAGTATGGTTTTAATTGTTAGTTAGTTCGGTTAATTATTTTTTAGGCAAAACCAAGCAAACCGAACCGAATTGAAACTATACTTGACTGAAAACCGAATTTGAATTTGATCCGGTTTTAATTTTCGATTCCTGTGAATATTACCAAATCACCCCAATATCACTCAAATCTCGGATAAAACATTAGTATGATCTACTCCTTTTTTATATACGGTTAAAAAATTAAACTTTATTATTAAAAAATGAGGTTCTATGAACTTAACTATCATTTTTTTAATTATATTGTTTTCAGAATGGCATCTTCGTCATCAACTTACTAGTTATCTGATAAGCATTTCATCGTGGAGTGGTAATTTGTAAGCGATCCTTTTTCATATGATTATGAAATGTTATCTGAGATTCCGAATGTTGAGATGGATGCAATGAACTTTGTTAGTTTTGTGAAGCTTTTAGTTAGTGAGTGTTCTAGTGATATCAAACAGATTTTTTTATCAAGGTTATCTGTGTTTTAAGAGTTAAAGTTAGGTTTGAGAACTTAAAAACTGATAACAACTGGCCTAAATGTGTTGAAGTAAGCAGCAAAAAATGATAAAATGGTAGATATATATGTGTCTCACTCGGCGTTTTGACTTTTAGTGATGCCACTTCCAGTAGTCGACAACATGTAGACAATGTTGAACAAAATGATGCTAGTGATAGTGATTTAGATGATGATGATTATAATATATATGAGTATGACAGTGAGAGTGAAGAGAGTGACACTGCATCTGTGGATCATTTATCTGATGGGGAAGAGGAAATTTATGATACTAGGACTAGACAACCAGACCCAAAACCTAAAAAGATGTTTGATGTAACTTCTGATGTAAAATCCTCTTAACCAATGGATTACCAAGGGATGAGTTTGTTGAAAAAGATGTGTCTGCTGATAAAGATGTTACTGATAAGGACAACATAGGTGATAAGTTCCCAATCCATGATCCTACTGTCAAATGGAAGTTAATGAGACCTGTCTTAGGTGAAAAGTATGAGTCTCCTGATCAACTTAAAAGAGCATTGGCATTTTATGCTTTGGCTAATGGTTACAAGTTATACTATGAAGTAAATAACCCAAGGAGACTTCTGGCTAAATTTGTACGAGGATGCCAAAAGATAGGAAATGTCCATTCAGGTTGTGGGCATCTTGGATGCAAAATGAAAGGAGTTTTCAAATTAAGAAATTGAATGATGAGCATTCTTGTTCTAGGACTTATGAGTATGGTACCTTAATCACAAGTAAGTCATTCAATAAACTAAGTTTATCTTTAAGTATTAAAGCTAAAAAATTAAAACTAATGTGAATCTTTTTAGATGCAGGATAGTATGGGTATTCCAAGACCTGCATGGCCTGAAGGTATTACACCACAAGATTGCATTATTGAAGCTGCTACTCAGTCTGAGATTGCAATTAGCCAATCACCACCAGTTGAATCCCAAGAACAAGAAGCACCAATGCAAGAACAACCAGTACAAGAACAACCATTGCAAGAACAACCAGTGCAAAGGAGACCAGTGCAACAACCAGTGCAAAGGAAATCAGAAAGGATTGCACAAATCTTGTTTAACAAGCCACCAACACCAGGACCTGGATTGGATCCAGATGATGCAATTTCAATAGAGTAATGGGTATGTGTGACTTAGATTGGCATGCCAACTGTTAGGCAATTTTGTACATGTGCCAATTCACCTTATGTGGTAAAACTTATGTGATGTATGAATCCTTGATACTTGTTAAACACTATCTTTTGTGTTCCTATGTTGGAACAGGATGCTAATTACATCAGTTATAATCTTATGTTAGCTTAATTTGTGTTCTTTTATATCATTACTTATATAAAAGAGTTACACCATTAACAAACAAGAGTTATCATACATCTAACTCTTAAAAAAGACTTTCACATTAACCTGCCATTACAACATTAACAACCTAAACCTAAACTGCCATTACAACATTAACAACCATAACCTAACCTGCCATTACCACATTAACAACCAAAAGAAGCATACACCTAGAAATACCAAATCTTAAAGAAACCTAATAAGGATCATGGTCAAAATCAAGACAATCAACACCCTTTTGTAAAAGGTTGATCGAGAGTGTCGATTATTAAGTTCAAGAAGCTGTTGTTGATGATTCATCACAGTCAAATGCAGCTGAAACATCCTTGCTTGATACCATTGATTTGGTAATTGGGGATCAATCCACCTGAAAAAGTTACAATTTCTTGTAGGATCCATGAAATTGGGGCAACCAAGAAACCTCCTTGCGGGGTTATTTTGTGTCCATGCAGTTTGTAACCTTGCGAGATCACCACAGCCACAAAGGATATTCATGTTGTTGTTCATGGTGGATTAGAGAGTTGGGGAAGAAAGGGTTTATAAACCCTAGATCTAAAAAGTGTAAATATATAAGGGGTGTTACCGTTGAAAAATATATAAAAAAAATGAAAGGATAGTGGAAAACCAACATGGATGCAATTTGGTGACAAGGAATACGTGTCGGGTGACGTGACACACAATACCGGTTACACAACCGGTAACCCCTCAACAAAATAACATTAGTATAACTTTTATAAACGTCGAGTAACCTAATAAACCGGTCATGAAAACGTTAGTAACCCACACACACAAAATGAAACCCTGGTTACTTAGGACAACATTTGTCGAAACCTTAGTAACCTGCGTATGTATTAGCCCTTTGCCAAATGTTTTTAAGTTAGGGTGCGTTTGTTTCATTAAGATGTTTTGGGTCTGAATCTGACTACCGCATCTTACTGGTAAAAGATGAGAGTAAAGTCTGAATCTGATTGAAATTATGTTTGTTTTTTATAATTGTCTGACTGATTTTAGTTATCCATTTTTAAGTATGGTTTTAATTGTTAGTTAGTTCGGTTAATTATTTTTTAGGCAAAACCAAACAAACCCAACCGAATTGAAACTATACTTGACTGAAAACCGAATTTGAATTCGATCCGGTTTTAATTTTCGATTCCTGTGAATATTACCGAATCACCCCAATATCACTCAAATCTCGGATAAAACATTACAGCCCAACCAATGTTATAAAACATCCAAGCCCAGTTTATTAATAACCAAAGTTGTAGCCCAACATTGTAACAAAGTTGCACACGAAAAGGCAAGCCCATAACCAATGTTACAATAAACACAAAGGATATATATAAGCAGTCATAACCCACATCAATCTCTCATGTCATTTCTTATCTAAAATAAAATGCAAGAACACTTGTTTCTTTGGAAAAATCAAAAACCACAAAAAACACAAATGTTTTCTTTCTTTCTGCTAAAGCACAAACGCCGCAAGAACACACCTTATCCTATAATTCGTTCCTTGAAAATCATGAAGAACACAGCTGTTGTCGGCTTTAAGATCCTTACCAGGGTCTCAGGTAGGTTGTTTTCATGAATTTTGTTTCTAGATCGATGATGGGTTTAATATCAAGCTTGTATAAACTTAAAAAATTTTGTAAACAAGTTCATAAATCCGAGATCTTGTGTAATTATACGAGCTTCTGTTTGATCATAGCGGTAAGATGTAGTTAGGCATAAATTCCAAGTCTGATCGAGCAAGACGTGCACCATCTAATCCGCGTCGGAATCTCAGGAAAAAAACAAACACAAAAAACGTTTGACCGCGTCTGACCGGTCAGACTCAGATATGGTTCAGGTGTTTTTGGCAAAAACAAACACACCCTTAGAGTGTTAGGTGCAGCGGCCGTTATCGGCCAAGTTATAGATGTTGGGTTCTTACATCTAATTAACCAATAATCTACACGAGTACGCAGCGGAAAAGATAAACACGTATAGAATATGTAATTAACAAAGGGATCAAGAATGATTACCTTTTAGAAATTAACGAATACACCATCTTGAATATACGCGTGTGTATAACATAAATACCACACGAAAAACATTAGGATCAAAAGTATGATCCCTCTATATCGACATACACAATACGTTCGTAGCAAACAATAATGTATGCTAGTACTAGTAGTGATTAAGCAAACGATCTCCCGATTCTTGACAATCAACAAAACCCAAAACCCTTTGTGGTTTTCTAGCTTGATCGACCCAAATAAACAAAACCCGAAACTCTTTGTGGGTTTATTCGTCGATGGATCAAAGGAGAAAGAAGAGAGGAAAATTATGGATAATTTTCTAGCTTTGTGAATGTGTAACTAAATAATGAATTTAGGATTCATTATATAGGCACATAAAACTTGGCTTGCAAGTTAAGCTATTCCACCTTCTTTTGGAATTAGGAAACCGATTGGATAAGGAAAGAGAGGATATTTCTCACACTTTCCTTTTCTCCGTATTTACATAACGGTCCTTATACTTAAGCACTAATTAATATATTACATTTAATATATTAATAGTATTGTTTTACGTATTAACGCGTGCGTTCTCATAGGCTCGAATAAAATTCCCGGACATATATTATTTTTACGTGGACATAATCTAACAGCTCCCACTTGGACATGTACCAAATAATATAATAACATTGGTAAGCGTCTAGCAACACGCCAATGCTCCTAGAACTATCCGAGTGTGGTTTCATAAAGTCACGGATAAATGATTTATGAATTTACAATCCTTTTGTTTCAGATATCGTGTTAAAAATGGATATGGGTCAAGATCATTCCATTTTTAACGATTTTGTTTCTCGTATATGTAATTAATCAAGATTACCAAAAATCATTGAGACATATCTACATGAGTTTTTTTGGTGCGGCCACACATACATCTGATTAATCCTACGAGGGGCTTAGTCGCATCATACTTCAACTATTGAAGGAACAAATTCTATATTGACTACAAGTGTCAAGTCACCATGCTTCACAATCATTTCTAAAATAGTCCTTATTAGCTATCTTATTCAGGATAACTAGAACTAAATCAAGAAAGATTATCCACACATGCAAGACCTACTTGCATTTCAAGTCTAAGGATTTAGTAAATCAAAATCACTTACAAGATTTACTTAATGACGCCGATCCATAAAGTAATAATCTTGTTAGTTGGGGAAGTCTGATATTCATCTTATGATTATCATGTGAGTTTGGTGGACATATCCTTTAATATTCAAGATATCACCAATCACTCAGATTTATCTTAGTTCAACAACATTCCCATATTATTGATCCATAATGGATTAATTTAGAATAATAATATTATTCACGGATTAAACATGAAGATATAGGACACAATTTATATTAAATATAACCACATATCAAGTATCATTATCATTAATAAAATTGTCTTAATATCCCTTATCCAAATACTAAATAAATCAAATGTATGATAATTCTAGTTGACGAATCATGCCTCAAGGTACGATGATCGTACTTGCTGACAAGGCTTAGATCTCATAATTCCAACTAGCTTTGATCTTTAGGAATTTGAGAATACTTATTTCAAGAATTCAATAAGTGAAATTCTTGAATATCTATGATGAATGTTTGTCCGTATATATCTCAATATCTTGACACACTATATCTTATAAGGTGTTTGACATCAACTATTGATAACAATCATCTTCCATAGCTTCCAAAACTGTAAACCATTCTTATTCATTAATGTATAATGCAACTATGCTCTCAGTTAAGCACAACTAGTCCACATGGTCATCATCAAAAATAAAATCATACAATGACTAGTATTGAGTGTCATCTCAATTAGATTTAGCATCTGTGTATACAAACAACCCCATGCTTTAAAAATCCGTAAACAATGAATATTCTTTTAATAATATTTGACACCTCATGAACTCCAAGTTCATTGGTTTGTTCTAATTGCACAATAATCTGTTGCAATATATATCCTTAGATTTTCATTATTATGGAGAAATCCATAAATTAAAAAGAAATCCAAAATCAAACATATTCCATTAAAATATTCAATTTTATAATTATCTAATAACTTTTGACTAAATACCAATGTTGTCAAATCATCTTGCATTCATGCATGATACAACTATTCCTCTACACAATATAATATACATAATGAATCCTTTAGTCTAACTTAAGATTTCATTCATGTTCTATCTTATCAAAAGATGTCTATCCATTTAGACTTTCTAAATGGTATGTCAAATTGTGTTAGATTTATATACCGCATATGTTTATAGCAATAAACATATTATTTCAAGGTTGTATGTTTTATTTCCTAAATCTTTCAGGTGAAGGAAACCTGAACATAATACTCCCACTAGCTTTTAGGAATACTCAGGAGTTATCTTAATTATAATTAAATTTAAATCAACTAAGTGATTTATTTAATAATAAACTTAAGATTCTTCTCCTAGATGCTTGCAATAATCCATACTTGGATTCTTGCCGTTTGTACACTTCATAAAGATTATATGAATTCATAAACTCCTTTGATTACTAACCGTCCTCGCAACAGTAATCATTCAAGGAAGAGTTTTAAATTTCATTGCCATATTTCATCAATATGAACACTAGTATGACAATCTACCATCTTTATATAATTAATGCGCATAGAAAGAATATTTAATCAAAAACAATTGCTTGCGTATGATTAAAAATCCTATCATAATGCATGCATTAAATATGTGTAACACATTGTCCTTATGAGTTTAAAACCAAGAACCAAACCACTTGGGTTTTTTTCTCTTTGAAGAAACTCATTTTAACTTCACAGTCTAACCGTTTAGTTAAAGATCAATCAATTTCCAAAATTGATTATTTTTGTGGACAACATCTTAACATTTATAGTTTGAGTCATTTATCAAATTTAAAAATTCAACAATGCATCTTAATGGTTTCACCATGATACCAAATTCAAAATTCAATAATGCATCTTTAACAGGTTCACCATGACCCTGTGACTCATATTCCTCAATACTGATATAACATTTATCAATCAAGTATTTGAGGTATCCTTGCGGATCTATAAACAAGAATTATATCATTATGAGGTTTAACATTTTAATGTAAAGCCTCGGCATGATATTCACTAGTGTGTTTA
>BQNB010131556.1:0-18764 GCA_026074375.1 Tanacetum coccineum
AAATCCTACAGGTTTTAATTGAAAAATGGGGCACTTAATATGAAAAGTTTTGGACTTAAATTCATTTGAAAATCTGGGCACAGTTTATGGTCAATTTAGCCGTTTTAGTCGTAACTCATTCATTCGGAATGGTTACGGCTCTATCCAAAGCCCCACATACACCTTGTATGTTGACCAAAAGTAGGCGAAAGCGACCGAAAATAGTCAACACTTAAATGAATTACTCTTTTATATATGGATGGCGGTAATCCCGAAGATAAAATTAAGAATTTAAAAATAAAATAGCTTACATATGTACGGGTATCCTGATATAGTACTCTCATTAACGTTCGAGGGAGAAAATAAGAAAACAGGAAGTACGCGATAATCGGGGTGGTCAATATATAACCGACCGATATAAGGCAAATAGTATGACGTCATAAGATAGACATAGAAGAGCAAAATCATAACCAAGTATTATATACTAATTATTAATATAATAACAATAAGGATGCAAAAGGGAGCATATAAGTTACCTGGGAGCAAGCGCGCGCGGATATCGGACAATGGTGAAGGACTCTTAAAAAATTTTGAAAAACGGTTATAGTCTAGTGTTTCGAAAACGACCTAGTTCGCTATAACGAGTGCTCTGATACCACTCTGTAACACCCCCATAAAATCACAACGCAGCGGAATACCACTTGGGGTGCTACTTCATAGTTCATACACACAAGTTACAGAAAACGACCTCAAAAGAGACGTTAATAAAATGTCACATTCGATTGAAATTTCAGAGTAAAATCAGGTCCTAATAATTTATGATTTAACAAGATTACAAGATTTCAATCGTGACTCATTTTGTATATTTAAGGAAAAATAGTTATCGAATGTGAAGAAAACTGAGTCCTTGAGTTTTGTTGATATCCACGCATCTCGAATGCTCCCAATGCTCAGCTAGCAAAATAATAACCTGAGAAAATACATGCAAAAACGTCAACAATAATGTTGGTGAATTCATAGGTTTAAGTAAAAGCAGCATTGAAATAAATCAATAAGTATTTAGTAAAAAAAAGTAGCGTTACCACATTTTAAAGAATTATTTTCGAAATTCAATTAGTGATTCAATAAATCAAGTAATGTTTAATAGTGGACCACAAGGTTCAAGATCAGCCAGCGACAATGCAACGAATGCAATGTCAAGTAAATGAATTAATATATTATCGCATTAAGCTCATGCCACCGAAACGTTAACCAAGCATATAAAATATGCATATCATTTGCCCCTCAACAAGGTAATATTGCAATATACCTTAAGAAATTCTCAATACAAAATGTCCTTTAGGGGTGATCGCGCCATGGATGTCACAACCCCAGACAGGGCAGTCACGGCCCAATAGATCTACTTAATGTACTAGCGCTTACCCATCATAGGTAATTAACAGTGCATGAAATTCGGGGCCTTTTTGCAATAGGTACTCATGCAGATAAACTCATAATCGGGTCAAGCATACCCTTCAAGCACTTGTGTCCAATTTAAAACAAGTAATATGTTCAAAAACTCACAGTTTTGTAAATAGATAATCGATGATCTCAAATCATATAGTAAGCACATCAAGCTTCAATAAATTCATGAGTAAACAACCAAGTATCAAACATGTATTAGAAATCATGTGGTAGGCAAGTAAAAGCTTTAGTAAAAGCATTCATGTAACGCTTATGTAGTAGTAACCAATAAGTTATTCGGTAAAACAAGTGATAAATGTAAAATACACATATCCGTTATTACCAAAAATGATCCTAAATGACCACAAATACACTAAAAATAGCAAAAAAAGCATACTTATTTTTGTGTTTTGTGTGTGCAGGTACGGATATATCAAAAATCGCAAGAAAACCATCAAAAACGGGAAATCACGGACACGAGAACGGAAGAGCGTGCAAGAGCCGGAAGCCAAAGTCAAAAAGTCAACCCTGGTCAATTCTCAGTCAACAAAAGTCAACCATAAAAAAACAAAAACCCAAGATTACCATTTAAGTCTCCCAAGTTTCAAAAGATTACACAAATGGTCCTTGGACTCTAAATGGGCCTTAATTTCCATACTCACGATTTTTAGACGCGACCAATAGCTCTCTTATGACCTATTAAATGTAAAATAATTCCCGCTTAGTTATTTCAAGTCCTAACGACCTCGACTTAGCCTATGGTCATTCTTTATATTTTACTAAACCTTGACTTTTTATAAATAAGTTATTCAAGAGTTTGACTCATCAAAAACGACATGTTATAATGCATTTTTAAACTTAGCTAGCCTCGTGTAAGATTAAAACGACCTTCTGTCAACTTTTTAGTTTTACCCGAGACCCAAAACTCAACATAAAATGACGAAAATCCCCTTATATAAGATTTGCTGCAACTAAAAATAAAGAAAAACGCAGATTTTATTCTAAGTTTTTCGACCCGTCATTACGCATTTTTAGACTTAGTTATGCTCAAGGAAAAGTAAAACGACAATCTAAACATCTTTTTTGTTTTACCCGAGACCTGAAACTCAACAAAAAATGACAAAAATGCCCTTATATCAGATCTGATGCAACTAAAGAAAAAGAAAAACACATATTTTATTCTAAGCTTTTTGACCCATCATTACGCAGTTTTAGACTTAGTTATCCTTGCGAAAAAGTAAAACGACATTCTAAACAACTTTTTAGCTTTATCCGAGACTCGAAACTCAACAGAAAATGACGAAAATGCCCTTATATCAGATCTGATGCAGCTAAATGAAAAGAAAAACGCAGATTTTTTCTAAGCTTTTCGACCCGTCATTACGCATTTTTAGACTTAGTTATCCACGAGGAAAAGTAAAACGACATTCTAAACATATTTTTAGTTTTACCCGTGACCCAAAACTTGACAGAAAATGACAAAATACCCTTTTTAGTTTCTGCAGAAAATTAAATTTAAATTTAAAAGCTGATTGGAAATTTATAAATTTTCTAGACTTCAAATGGCCGCCAAACGTTCGTTTATAAGAGTTATCAAACGATCCATATATTGAATCGAAGCTACGAACATCCTCTACCATATTCTTATGCCCAAATTTAATTTCAAAAAATTTTACCTATCCGAAATCGACCCACTAATTTTCTGCACAAAATGGGAAGCTTTAAACCTCTTCAAACTCTAATTTTTCCCATGACACAACATCACAACTTCGCCTAACTAGCCTATCTCCGCCTATTATAAATACCATTAACAATCTAATCTCAAGATGCCTCAAATGTGATCACACATGGATTCAATATACTAGATTATACACATGCAACATAAATAAAATTAATCATCAAGAAAAGGTTTAAAACATGCTTACTAACAATGTGGATATAAGGAAAAGATCACACAAGAATCCTCCTTGACTCCTTGTCTTTGCTGAAAACAAACACCCCTTTAAAATCAAAACCCAAAACAATATCCGAAACTTATTTTTGTTGCACCACAACTTAATTACCCACTTATTATTACACCCTTGCAACTCCAATTACCCTCAACTAGATCAAAACCTTTGAAATTGAAAATCAATAAAAATCAAGAATTTCACAATCAATCATGCATGGTTGATTTCTTGTGAAAGGGATTATGAGAGTTAGTATAGGAGTGATTTAAAAGTGATTGGAAGTGATTAGGGATTTTTATGTGATGGATTTTGATGGTTTGGTGGGGGTGTCGTCGAACGGTATGGGAGGGGGGAGAAAGAGGAGTCGAAATCTTTATTTTGTAAAAACTGGAAGTGTGAGTTTAATTTAGGCTAGATATTCTTTTAAGGTAAGAAAAAAAATATGGAGAGGGGTGTTTGTTTTATGGTTTTGTTGGAGCTAAATAGAAGAAAAGGGGTGTTTGGTTTATGTTTTATGTTTATTTTATATTTTTATTGTTTTTTTTAAACTTGCTCTGTATAAAATCTTTGAGAAAACTACAATTTTGGTCCACTATCTTTACCGGGTATAACACTTTTGGTCCATTTTTTAAAAATTTTTGCGGTTTAAGCCAAAACCCGAGTATGCCATTTCAACATTTGGGCCAAATCAAGACATTTCGTAAATCTGATTTGGCTCAAATGTGAAATGGATACTCGGGTTTTGGCTCAAATGTGAACCAAAATTGTTAGATTTGGCTCAAATGTGAAATGGATACTCGGGTTTTGGCTTAAACCCGCAAATTTTTAAAAAAATGGACCAAAAGTGTTATACCCGGTAAAGATAGTGGACCAAAATTGTAGTTTTCTCAAAATCTTTTTATAACTAACATTTTTTTAAGGTCTATTGATTTATAAAAAAACTCAATTTGACTCGGTTTCGGCAAAAATACGGAAAAGTCGGAAAACACAAAAATAAAAATAAATGAACTTCCGATGCTAAAGTATGGGATTTATCGATTTCTCAAATGCTAAAACGGATAAATATTCCAAGCACAACTTTAATTTGACTAGGAACGTGAAATTTACGAATCCGGTAAAAGTAAAAAAAATTACTTAACGGTAAAAATAAGAATAAATTATAATAAATTTATTTACCTAAAAATACGAATTCTCACACCTTAACCCTCTCAGGCAGTCCTCGGATGTACCGTTCAATCTTTTTCTTTTTTGGTGTCACCAAATCTGGACACATTAAAGCCAACTCATAGAAGCGATTGTTGTAAGCCTCAATGTCATCACCTTTCATGGTATGGTTCCATAATTCCTGTTCCATTCTTTGGATTTCTGTGGCTGGGCAGTACTCTGTTGTCATCATAGTTTTCACGTTGCTCCAGGGGATCTGATTAGCATTAGCAAGTCCTAAAGTCTGAACATTCCCGTTCTACCACGTTAGAGCACGTCCCTCGAATGTGCACACCTCAAACCTCACTTTGTCATCTTCAGCACATTTGGATATCTCAAACACTTGCTTCATCTTTTCAAACTAACGTTTCAGCCCGACTACACCCTTCGTCACATTGAAAGGGTGAGGCTTACAGTTCATAAATGTCTTATACGAACATCGTTGCACATTCGGTGCAACAATTCCTCCTGTATTTGCTAGTCCAGACCCGCCAGCATTGTCTGGGTTAGCTCTAGTCTTTTCATATTCCTCTATAGCTTCTGCTATTTCAGCATTTTCACCATTGCATAACGGCCTTTCGCTTCATCATCTTGGGAGGCATGATTCTATCACAACACAAATACACAATTCAGTAAGAATTCGTAAAGGTGTGCTAAGTTGAGATACATGATAAGAATTAAAAGAAATTGGAACAAAAGGATAATATAAACAGCCAATGTTTAATTACCAACACAGTATACAATTCACAAAGAATTCATATAGTAATTAAAATTGAATTAATAACGTTAAAAATCAAGAAATGAGATAAGAGAATGATGTAACAACAATGGCAACCAAATGATATTTCATTAAGCACATGTTGTCCATTACAATCTGATAATGATAAGTTTTAATTAACTGCGGTGTATACAAAAGAGATCAAAATTACACCCGGCAGTATAATAGCACTAACTGTTACTAACAGTTTAGTGGAAAAGTACAAAAGATACTAGTCTAGAAAGACCTAAACATAATAATAGAACAGACTACTGGGACACCACTCGGTGATCCTGGCGTTTGGGAGCTAAGACACCCAAAAGGCATCTGACCCATCAACACCACGCTCTGGTCGTGCATCATAGCTCCCCATTTCCCAACCTCTCGGACACCCAAGCCTGCAAATTGTATAACAGTTTCTTCTACCCATCCCAATCACTCAACATTAAAACATAATTTGTCTCGAGCGTCTCCAAAAGCTTCTCCATCTTGTTAGAAATCCATTTTACGTGACGACATTACGGAATTACCATAGTCTATCATAGTCACGTACGCAAGGACTAGAATAGGCAACTATGTGTAGTTTAGAAGCGTATGGGCTATAAATACCCCTATATGGCTTCCATGGAGGGGTTAAGACTCTTGTATTATTTTCCTCTTTATTCATTTTGCACATTTGTTTCTCTCTCTAGCTTTCTCTCTCTAAACATAGCTATCTTGTGGTTTGAGTATCCCCGACCACCGGATCAATGATTCTTTAGTTTCTTCAATTGGTATCAGAGCCTCGGTTATGATCTTGGGTCGGTTTATATTTTTTGTAATCCAGTCGGTTTCATGTCTGTCTCGTTAAATTATTTTGTGGTTTTGTGTGGGTAATACAAATATGCACAAGTGTCACACAATACTGTCACAATCTGGGTTATTATATTGTCCAAATATCTTTGTCTCGGTTGTCTCAAAAAGTAGATATGAAAACCCATATTTTTATGGTCAAAGGCGTATAACGTTTTTTCTGGTCTTAACTTATGTACAAATCTGTCATTTGGGTGGTTTTTGGTTTCAGATTATTTCTTTGGGTAAACTGCCATTGTAGAAGCTTATTTGGGTGTAACATTGCTTATTTTCGTACCATATTTTCTGGGCTCATTTTGAAGCCTGCAAAATATGCTTATGAAGGCAGTGAAATATGTAACAGGTTAAAGCGAAATATGTAACAATCCAAGCGAAATATGTAATACAGGTTGAAGCGAAATATGTCATGACATATTCTGAACGAAATATTACATTTTTGAGAAATGTTACTCTGTCCGTCTTGTTACAGCCAAGCAAAATAAGTTACAGCTAGATCTGACTCAGACCAAGTTAACTCGGTAATTACCAAGTTGACTAGGTCAACTCACTGAGTCTGAGACGAGTCAAGATCAAGACAGAAAAGATGAAGAAGAGAGAGACAGACTCGACATAGCCACACCAATTATAACAACAACATCAACAATCAGCAACATTCACAACATCACAAATCTAAAAATCTACCTATCCCATCGTTACAATCAATAACAGATCTAACCAATATATATTCCTAATTCCCATCGTCACATCAATAATGCCAACTCCATCTTTAATCTACAACAAGACTCGAAACAATTAACCATGATCTCATATTTAGTAAACCTCTATTAGAATCTTTTCAAGACACTTTGGGTTTGCACAACAATCATCACAGATCTGTACTTAATATTCGAATTTAAAGAAAATACTTATAACAATTGGGTTATAGCATTTTGATGACATCAAATAACGTCACTTTTATATCATCATTTATCCCATGTAAATAACCCATTTAGTTTAATTATTGCAAGGAATTGTTACTACATCATTTGTATTTGAGAATTGCAGTAATTATAGAGTACTTGCTGAAGATTAGCAAAAAGGCACGCATTCTGGAGCTTAAATGAAGACATTTAAAGATTACTGTTCTGACATCCAATACGCAGTATCCATCAAGGAAGATAACGGCGTAGTCTGTCCTTTTGCCTGTGCTTCCACATATACAAGACCCTGAAGGAAACAGGACATACGCCGTATCCAAGGAAGACCAATACGCCATATTTAAGCTATGGAAATAAAATATTCTGGAAGATATCAAACGTGGTCCCTACTACAAGAAACCCCCAATACGCCGTATCAAAGCCTTTTGATACGCCGTATTAACCATATTCCAGACCTTATAAATAAAGAAATCAAAAACGAGTTTTAAGTAAATCATATTTTCGACACTTAAACCATAAAAGTCAATTTTTAGAGGAGAAGAAGAGCAGAAGAGGTCTTGCAACGTAATTAATTCCATAGGAAACAACTTGTAATCACCTATACTCTTGTAATCGTTCAGTTTTTGGTATCATTCGTTAACTCGGTTAGTTTACCTTGGCTAAATTATTACTCTTGTATTGATTATGACGTTTTAATTGTTTGGGGACAGTCTAATACCTTCCAGAGTATAAGCCATTATTATGAAGATCTAAGTTGTTTGTTTATCTCGATTGCTTAATTTATGTTGATTGCTTGTTTCTGTTTAGTCAGGTTATACGTATTTACGTGCTTTTTGCATGCGACCTAACATTCAACTAGATCAGAGATACGACCAAGTAATCAATATGCCGTGATGGCTCCTTTATAATAGTGATTTATACATCTTAGAACCATAGTAAACGAATAATAACCTACACCTTGCCCTTATATTGTGATCTTTAGTTGGACCGGCCTGTGCCCTAAGGGATCAACACGTACGTTCTCAATTAATTGTATAGACTTGGTTATGACACTAGTGTATGAATTGCCTTTAAGCAGTAAGTGGGTAAAGTCTCTATGAGCCAGGGTTTAACAAGATCACCATTGCTTTAATCCCTAAGATAGATTATAATAAGCAAATAAGGATGCTTTATGCGGATACGTTTAATTGTGATAGAATTATTCGTATCTAGGTCTTAGGAAGAAGTACCGCCTAAGTCTTAAGAATGATATGCCGCCTCAAGATAAGTAATCATTGCACTAAATAAACAATCCAACATTCTGATTGGATTAATAATGGTTAATACAGTTTTTTTATATTTGGCTAGACCGGTCTTTTATCTTCTATCAATTTGTTTGCGTGTGTTTTAGTGTCTTAAGTTGATTTTAGTCACCACAAAACCTGTGCTAGTCTCTCAAGCTGAAAACCCCCTTATCCGTTAGATTTAGGATTAACATAGGTTTAGCATAGGTTTAACATAGAATAGAAAACCAAAATATTAATAAATTGAAAAATGTTTCTTCTCCTCTTAAGTGACGACATCACCCTACTTACCCTAACCACGAATCTCCCATCTACCGGGAGTACACTGCCTGTTAAAGTGTTGTTTTTAAGTCGGCAAAATATAAATTTAAAACTTGAATCATAAATCATAACCACACAACAAGTTTTTGGCGCCGCTGCCGAGGAGTGAAAATTTAATCTTGATTTTTATTTGATATTTTGATTTTTGACATTAGATTAACCTAATCCTTAGGATTAGTGTAGTTTAGAATAGTTTATATTCCTGTTTTTTTGCTTACTGTGTTTATGTAATATGGCGTATTCAGTTTACTGAATACGACGTATAAGTTATTTGACGGTTTTCTTTCCTAGCAAGTTTATTACAGGATGGACGACCCGAACATTACTATGGAAGAATACATCAGGCTTGAAGAAGAAAAAGCTCGTCGGCATGGTAAGGTGTATAACTGGGAAACTGCTAAGTATGGTAAGATCTGGTATGATGAAGACGTTCACGACCTTAGATCCGTTGAAACCGAATTCCTAACTATAGTCTTTAATGACGAGTTATCATCTGAAAAAATACTCTCTTGTGAACCCACGGTAAGTAATCTTAACAACAATGAAATTGACTTTAGAATATTTTAGACGAATTCGAGATGAAGATTAAACGGTGATTTTTTGACAAAACTCGTTTTTTCCATTATAACAGTAATCCTGCCAATAATTTAAAACGGATTCGGAAAATGATATGAAAAAGTCAATATGCCTTCGTTTCCTTCACCTTTGCTAAGGTTAGTTTTTTGATGTATTTAACTTCTTTAAAAATTTTGAAATGAATTTCCCAGTCATTAATACAATGATGCTCTAACGTCTAAATCAGATCACTTAACTGACTCAGCATATCGATGAATTTGATTTGAAAAATGAAACATCATTGTCAGAATATGATGAAGTGGAACAAAGCGTTTTGTAGTTTAATGATCTATTCCTTTTCAACATAATTTATCCCGATAATCTAAAGTCAGGAAAGGAAAATGATGATAATGAAATCGATATAATACATTCTTCAGCAAATAAGCTTCTGGAAGCAAGTCATGATAAAATCAATAAAATTTTCAATGTGAAAAGTTTTATCATGGAATTAAAGGTTAATATCGTAACTTGGAATTATATTGTCAACGGGATGCTGTTAAATCTTATTAAGAATTTGTATGTGCCGTTTGGCTTTCCGTTCGACCCTAAACGGTATTTTAAGGATGGTGTTTACCCAAGAATGTTGCGGAGGCCAAGGTACGTTTTCTTTACTTTTGCTAAATTTAGGGAAAATTGGTCTCCAAGAACGGATACGGCGTATTAGGTAAACACCAATACAGCGTATCCACTGTTTTAACTTAAGTTGACCAAGTCAACAAAATTCACCTAATACAGCGTATTGCACAAACACCAATACGGCGTATCGAGTTTATGTATAAAAGCCCAACTGATACGTCGGATTGAGCTTTTTACACACACCTTTTCACTCTCACTCAAAAAAATTTAACCGCGAAAAATTCTTGGAGAATCCAACCCCTTCCATCTGTGTTTATATCTCTCTCGATTCATCACCACAAGGTAAGGAACCCGAATTTCATCCCTATTTCCATTTTGTTTTCTAATTTTGATTAAGGTTAGGGTTTGGTTTTAAAGATTAGATGTTATGTCGTAAGAACCCTTTGATTAGATATGGCTCTTCCACCTAGAGATCAGAGGCACCAGTACCTTAGGTTTGAGGGATTACAGTATACGGATGCTGATATAGCGGATTTTGAGACGAGGTTGGCTAAGATATACAGGAGAGAGGTACATAGGGTTCAGGTTTTTGACTTTGGGGGATTGACTGAGCTGATGGATGAGGGATTGAGAGGTAGGATGTTGATGGAGCACAGGGATGCTCAAGGACAGAGTGTGTTTACTAGCTGAGCTTGGAGGAGGCTATTTGAGATTAGAGGCCCGTTGGTGCATGAGCTCATTCTGGAGTTCTTTAGTACTTTCATATTCAGAGAGGGTGTGCTTGATCTGGATACTGCTGGGGCTTTACGGTTTTAGTTAGGTAGAGTTAGACGATGTATGAGTTGGAGGCAGTTTATTTTGGCCTTGGGATTACATATAGCAGAGGATATGGAGACTACTGGATTTGGTTTATACTGGGTAGAAAGTGGTAGACAGAAGATATCTGAGCACTTATTGGAGATAGATTTCTTCTGAGGGGGATTTTCTGGGTACACCCACCTCTTATACTCTTATCAGGGATCCGATGCTGAGATTATGCCACAGGCTCATCACATGTAGCATCGCTGAGAGGAGTCAGGCACCTGAAAAGGTGACCGTGACTGATTTATTTTATCTGAGAGGGATGGACATTGGCTCGATCAACGTCCCTTATCTGTTGGCTAGGTATTTGAGGTTGTTCGCTTCAGGGAGGAAGTAGGGTGCGATTGTAACGCCCCAACCCAAAAGGGTAGAAGTATTACAAATATGGTGTGACATCAAAAGCATTCATAATCATAACACAAGCATAAACAGCGGAAGTCTTAATAAATAACCAAAGGAAATAAGTCAACATGACTTAAGGTACATAAGTTCTCAAAGGATAAACATATCCAAACGAAATAACCGAAATAACGAATGTCTTGAAAAGCAACAATTCATATCTCAAAACTAAGATCTCTAGGGTAAGTCCACACTCAGCACTCATAACCCGAAAGCAACCCCAGCTCCTAGCTTAGATACCTGCCGCAGGAAAAGAAAGTGCGGCTGAGCTTACAAAGCCCAGTGAACAGATATATATAATCGAACACAAAAGATAACGGAAATCAAAGGATACGATACAAAGTGCAAAGGATATCACAAGACATGATCAAAGGAATACAAATATAAGGTAAGACAAATCAGAAGTCAATTCATAGTGTAAGGAAAGATGAATCAGAAAATCGAATCAAGTCTAATTACCAAGCCCAAACAAATCATATCATAATAACCATGGAGTCGCGAGCTCCAAATGTGAAAGACGTGGATTGCACCCAAACATCAGTCACCAAATATCTAAATATTTATAATGTACATAATCCATCGGATTACAATAACAAAAATCTAGGATGTTCACATACGCCCCTTAAACAAAATAATAATCTTCATAATGCGATATAATATCAATTGGCGGGGAAGGCCGTGAGAAATCACTCACTCACCACATGAGTCATGCCATAAGGTGATCTTTTGACACGGCCTTGTTACCTTTATGGCTAGGAAACTATAGTGGCTTGTTTCTCAAACTGAAGGGTTCAAAAGCAAAGTCATATCATAGTTCATTTCCAAAGGAAATCATAGTAAGGTTCAATGCCAAATGTTCTAATATTCAAAGGTTCAAATATCAAAGGTAGCATAGCAGTGTTCAAATGGAACATAAATGACAGATCTATATTAGTAGAAACAAATAAAAGGCTCAGAGCAAATGTAGCAATACATAAGAATCAAGACTAGAGAGGGAATATGTCATGAGAAACCTTAACAGTTATGGTCAGAATAATCTGTTCCATTAACGGAACGAACGATGCAATCGCAATAAATCATAATAATGGTGAGAGGTGTAGGTATTAAGAATATCCGTACCTTATTCCCGAATGCCAAAGCAATAAACCAAAGGAAAACACCAACAGGAAATCAAATTCACTTCGCCATCTTAACCGAACCAAAGAAATGTGAATTCGAATTACAAATCCATTCATTTAAAGTTTATACTTTTCCATTTTTAGTAACTTTCCATTTTTAGTAACTTTCCATTTTTAGTAACTTTCCATTTTTAGTAACTTTCCATTTTTAGTAACTTTTTATTTTTAGTAACTTTCCAATTTTAGTAACTTTCCATTTTTAGTAAGTTTCCAAAATTAGTAATATTCATCATTTGAGATTCTATTGAGCATTTTGAATAGCTTAAGGACTTAATATGCCAACCTTACAAGTTTAGGGTTAAATATGACAACTTTCCATATTTTAGGGTTTAATATGCAAAATCAACAATTTTCAAGGTTAAAAGGGTAAATATCAAAGTTTCACATTTTATTCAGATTATACCTTCTATTTCCTGTATTTACAAGTCAAACCCTTAATTTTACATTATTTTATCATAGTTAGCCTTTGGTTTATTAATTAATTATAACATTACTTTAATTTATCCATTATTACATAAAACAATCCCTTATAGATTCAATTTTGATAAAATCATACTTATATACATTAAATACTAACCAAACCTTCCACTTTTCAGAATTTACAATTTCAGTCCCTCTATTTTAATTAATTAATTTCTAATTACTTATTATATGTAATTAACCATTTTAATCCAAAATAATATCAATATGACATTTTATACCCCCCAAATTATTTTATAAATAATATAATAAATATAATAACATGTCTAAAACAGACCCCATAGTTTCAGAATTTACAAAACAAGTCCTTATACTTTAAATATCAAAATCGGCTAACTAATAAATCACTAAAACCCTAATTAAATTTTTCCCAATCACAACCACAATTATTACCCAATCATTAGCATTTTATTACACACTTAAAAATTATTAAAAATCCCCTAAACCACTAAGTCATTTTATCGCTTTTCTTCCTTTTCTTCTTTTATATTCGAAAATCGGCAAACAAGGACAAAATCCGAAACAATTATTTCGAATTCTTCTTAAAATTTTTCCATACAATTTTATCTGAGTTATATTGATATGGAGAAACCCTATAAAAATATAAAATCAAATGTACAAATAGTTTTTAAGCCGATTTCATAATTAACTAAAAATTAGGGTTTCTAATATGTTTTAATTATTTCGAGAAATATAAAATGCATGAATATTTTTCTTATGTATTTTATGGATTAGAAAGATGATAAATGAAGTACAAAAATACCTTTGATGATCCTTGGTGATTTTATGAATTATAGAACCCGGTTGCTTAATTCGAACCCAAAACAATAACCAAAATCGAACCAAGCTTTAAACAATCTTCCCACTATTTTTTTCACAATCCTTGACCTTCAAAATACCCTATAAAAATCGTCCTTGCCTTGGAAAAATTTTGAGCCGCCTCTTTTGATTTTATTAGGGTTTCGGGATTTTTGTTTTTGGATTTAACAATATAAAAATGCATAGATAAATATAATAGGGATTATGCCGAGTATAATGGGCCTTCAAAATAGATAAATCTGATTTTTATAATTTGCTAATTTATTTTATCATTATCTTAATTTATTTTATATTAATTTGTAATATATAATTACATAAACATAATTATTTTCGGCATAATCATATATAAATAATTATTAATTATTTTTCTTGTATAACATAAGGTATTTTAAATCTTACAAAAATTTCATAATTGTCACATGTTGCATTTTTATAATTTCTAACATTTAAATGAATTTTATTTAAGCTTTTATGGAATTTTCTTGCATTAGGGGTATTTTGGTAATTTTACACTTGTTGAGATTTTTAGGTTTTACACTAAATGTGGTAAAAACTGTGTATCCATATAGGCCTGTGGAAATCACAGATAAAAACGGAGTCAGCTTCAAAGTCATTGGACAACGATTAAAAAAGTACCGCGAAAGACATATTGATGCGAAAGAAGTGATAGAATTCGAAGATGATACAACGTGAAGATAAGCTGAAGAAAAGTCTAACTTAAAGACTTCGCTGTAAACAAAAGTGCTTCCCGGGAGACAACCCGGATTGTTATTTAATTTTATTAAGTTTGTCTTCCCAGACATCAATACGGCGTATCCGCTCCATACCATACGGCGTATTGATTGTCTGGACGTTATCAGTCTTTACTTTTTATGCACTTTAAAAACATTATTGTCAGTTCTGGCAATACGGCGTATTCATGCACATGATACGACGTATTCACCAAAACTGACCCGTATTTAGTTTGTTTAGTTTAAATTAAATTAACCGTAGGTACCAAGATAGGAATACACGTTTTTCCTATATTTTATACAGGACCTCGTGAAAGAAATATCAACGAATATTGGTGGAGAATTTACAAATCTGGAGATCTTGAAGTGTTGGAGTCTTGAAACTTCAAGGCGGCTGTTCAACACACAATCTTGCTCAATAAACTCAACATGGAGAATCTACCGAGCAAATATCAGGGGAGTTTCTCATTCTAATTCTTTTTAATTCTCGTATTTAATGTTTTATCTATACAACGAGGACGTTGTATAATTCAAGTGGGGGGATGAAATTAGAATGTTTACTTGTCCTAATTTTCACACTAAAATGCTTAAATTATGCTCAAATTTAAAAAAATTTCAAGCATACTTTTGTGAAATTACTTGATACATAACCCGCACACAATAACCCTTGTTAGATATTGTGAGGATTTAACCTTATCCGTTTCTAAATGTTTACCCAAATTCCACAAAAATATGAGTGTGCCGGTGATGTAGTAGACTTTAGAACTTGGCTTGGTATATCTATTCGAGACCGCAATAATGAGTACTATGGATTTAGATGGAGTAACTTGTTTAAATTGGTAAATTTTAGGATTACACCCAAATCGCCTTTACATGTTATTATTAACTAACTACACTGGTTAGTTAACCCCCGTATAAACCCTTTGTTTACTCTTATTTTAAGAGTAAGATACCCCTAGAACAACCCGTAGAGCCAATCCTTTAGGAACTACACCAATTGTTTATTTCGTTACACCTTTACACCTTAGCCTACCTGTTGATTTAAGTTTATTTTACAGTTGCTAGTTGCTAGTTGCTTAAAGTGTAAAGTTTGTATCTCCCGAGTCTTGTGTCAATTTTGGTACGGTTAGAAGAAATTTGCACATCGCAAATGGGAATGTATATTATAGTCAAAACTCATGTATTTTTATTACAATGCAGTTAATGGTCGTAAGTAAGAACGAAGGATTTATCGAAGGAATTATCCGAATTATTTGATCGTGAAGATGGTTGTAACTACACCGGAGTTTCGTTAGTAAGTGTAGCAAAAAAAAATCAAAAAGTTTAGAAAAATTCGCAACAAAAAAAGAGAACAAAAGTTTAAAGATAATCATTTCATAACTACCGAAGGAATTACACAAAGGATTGATTATTCGTTGATACAAATCGACGATGTAGAGTATTGTATTAAGTGGAAGATATTGTCACTTGCCTTTTGGGATGTTGAGAAGTTGACCGTTACGGGAACGCCAACTTAGGTTGTTGTTTTTGATCTATGATCAAGACGTGTAAATAGTTGTGTCTTTTTCATGGTAACGGTCGAGAAAGTTTCTAAAACTTGTTTTAGGACTTAATCTATTTGTTTCGTTATTTTTATTTTAACAAACAATTTTAATTCCCTTTCCTAATTATAACCATAGGTTTTACGCGAATGAGGATATGATCGAGCGTGCATGTCTATTCCGTCGTTACGGCCATGTATGCATGTCTCAGCTGCCTTGTTGGTTTATTACTATTGGTGAAAGTTAGAAGATCCATACCTTATATTACTCTACTATTCCTACTCTTTAGCTTATTCGAGGTGGGGTGGAGCGTCACAATTGATGGCTATCCCGTCATTACGGGTGTGTAGGTTTGGTCTTTGTAGCCCTCCTAGATGTTGGTATCGATAAAGATTAGTTAGAGTAATCAACCCTAACCCTTCTCATATAAACCCATATTTACCTTTATAAACTTGTTACTCCTTAGCTTTAGCGGTGGAGATGTGTATCCTTGCCAAGCTTATGATAGAATACTCGTCATGACCGAGCAATTGAGCGAATTAGTTACATGTTACCACATAGATTAGTTGAGTGATTTGAGTGTTTTCATCTTCCTATTTCGTGAGGTGTTTGTTTATGTAATAGATCAAATAAATGCTTTAACGGAAAATATCCTTAGGGATACATTTTATAAACTTCTAAAGGCTACTTGAGGACAAGTAGGATTCAAGTCGGTGGATATTTGATGACATCAAATAACGTCTATTTTATAGCATCATTTATCCCATGTATTTAACCCATTTTGTATAATTATTGCAAAGAATTGTTACTTAATCGTTTATATTTGAGAATTGTAGTAATTATGGAATACTTGGTGAATATTAGCAAAAGGCGCACATTCTTGTGCTTTTTAAATGCAAAGATATTTGGACGATTATGATTCTACAACTAATACGTATCGATATGGTACCGCCACTGGTCAGGCTCTTTTGTCTGTCTCCTCACTTTTGTTAAACACAAAACAAACACCCCCTTATGTGTAGATGATAACATCAAATAACGTCTATTTTATAGCATCATTTATCCCATGTAATTAACCCATTTTGTATAATTATTGCAAAGAATTGTTACTTAATCATTTATATTTGAGAATTGCAGTAATTACGGAGTACTTGGTGAATATTAGCAAAAGACGCGCATTCTGGAGCTTAAACGAAGATATTTTGAAGATTACTATTCTGAAAACCAATACGCCGTATCCATCAAGGAAGATACGGCGTATCCGTGCCTGCACTCACCAAAGACCACAAAGGAAACAAGTTCAATACGCCGTATCCAGAGAAGACCAATACGCCGTATCATTCATTAACTCGGTTAGTTTACCTTGGCTAAGCCATTACTCTTGTATTAATTATGATGTTTGAAGGCTAATACCTTCGGGTATTAGCCATTATTATAAAGATCTGAATGTTTGGTTTTGTTTATATCTCGATTTCTTAATTTATCGTTGTATGCTTGTTTATGTTTATCAATTTATACTTGTTTACGTGCTTTTGTATGTGACCTATCATTCAACTGAATCTAGTGATACGGATCAAGTAATCTAGATGCCGAGATAACTCTCCATATAGTGATTTATACATCTAGAATCATAGGATCGCAAATATTGTCCTTCTAAATTCGTGCTAAGGATACGCTTCTGGCTTAACTAGTTAAACAGATATTGCCTTTGGTTTATTGAACAAGTTGACTAGCAGGTGAACCTAGACAATTCAACAAATAATGTTCTGATTCCAATGGATAGTTGGACAAGTGGACTACTAGAGTATAAATTGCCTTTAAGTAGTAAGTGGGTAAAGTCTCTATGAGCTAGGGTTCAACAAGATCACCATTGCTTTAATCCATAAGATAGATTATAATCAGCAAATAAGGATGCTTTATGCGGATGCTTTAATTATGACAGAATTAATGTGTCTAGGTCTTAGGATGAAAAGTCCACCTAAGTTAAGAATGAGATATGCCACTTCAAGATAAGTAATCTTTGCACTGAATAAACAAACCAACTTCTAATCGGATTAATGATGGCTAATACAGTTTTCTATTATAAGGCTTGACCGCTCTTTTATCTTCTGTTAATTTACTTGCGTGGGTTAAAGTGTCTTGAATTGATTGTAGTCACCACCAAACCCGTGCCAGTCTCTTAGGCTGAAACCCCCCTTTTACCTGTTAGAATTAGGATTAGAACTAACATAGGATTAGCATATGTTTGACTTAGATTAGAATTAACATAGATTAGATAACCAAGATATAAATAAATTAAGAGATTTAACCTCGCTTCAAGTGTTCGACACCCTACTTACCACGAATCTACCACCGACTGGGTACACTGCCCGTTAAAGTGTTGTTTTTGGTTAAGTCGGCAAAATATAAATTTAAAACTTAAATCATAAAAATATACACCACACAACGACACATTAAGTTTTTGGCGCCGTTGTCGGGGAGTGAGAATTAATCTTGATTTTTATTTTATATTTTGCTTTTTAACATTAGATCTAACCCTTAGGATTAGTGTAGTTTAGGATAGTTTATAATCTTGTTTGTTTATTGTGTTTCTATTATACGGCGTATTCAGTTGACTGAATACGACGTATTGATTATTTAATAGTTTTTCTAGTAAGATTGTTACAGGATGGATGATCCAAACATTACTATAGAGGATGACATTAGGCTTGAGGAAGAAAAAGCTCGAAAATGTGGTAAAGTGTTTAAGTGGGAAACTGCTAAGTATGGTAAAATCTGTTAGGAATAAATCTTCACAAGACTTAATACTGCCAAGGTATAACTAACAGTACTAATGAAGTTAGTAATGCTAGTACAAACT
>BQNB010131558.1:0-18764 GCA_026074375.1 Tanacetum coccineum
AATGTCACTAGTTTCATCCTTAGATGCTAAAAAGAACACCCAAGTAAATCAGCTATAATCATCAGTGACAACTAGATAATATTTTGTATTCATCAAACTGCTCACAAAAGTTGGACCAAACAAGTCCATATGCAACATGAATAAAGGTTGAGAAATAGAGTTCTGAATCTTGGACTTACAAGAGGCTTTGTGTTGCTTTCCCTTAAAACAAGCAACACAAGTTTGGTCATTTTTAAAACGTTTTGAAGGTAAACCTCTTGCAAGGTTATCCTTAACAAGTTTATTAATATTTTTAAAATTTGTATAACCTAGCCTCTTATGCCATAGCATTGATTCATCAAGAGTAGCCTTTGCAACAAGACAAGTTAAACTTTCTTTAGAAACAATATTCTTCATATCAACACTGTACATGTTGTTCTTTCTAGAAACTTTAAGTAAAACCTAACTTTCATCAGTTAACTTAAAGTCAGGAGATAGAATAAAACATCCAGTGTTAGTAAAAAGAACATTGTTCTTTTTATCACACATTTGTGAAACACTAAAAAGGTTAAACTGTAACTCCTTGACACTCCTTGACAAAGTACACCTCATCAAAAGTCAAGCTTACTAATTACGAGATTCCGTTACCAGTAATATTTCCTTCCTTATGGCACCTCCCCAAGAGGAACAATCTTCCATCAAAAAACCTTAATGTCTGAGAGATAGGACATGTATCCCTGACATGAGCCTAAATGTAAACCATTTCAACATAACATGATCTTCTTTTTTGTGGATGACCCTGCACATACAAATAAGGAAATTATTTTACCTTAGTACCCAAGCAATCATTAGATCTAGTGATCAGCCTCGTGCATCAACATAATTATGTCTCTATAAAGTAATTGATGCACTATTAAGTTTTGGTAGTCCTCCAACCCAACAGTGCTGAATGCCTAACATTATTAACCTGATTGCCCTAACAGCATTAACTACTGCTGAATTTGGCCTAGCAGTATTAACTGCTTTTGGCCTAGCAGTATAAAATTTTCACTTAGCAGTAATGTAACTTTGGCTAAAATTTTTGTTAGTTAATGCTGTTCTTGTTTGAAAGGACCTCTTTACAGTTGATTGTGCTGATTTAGAAAAACATGACATTGGTCTAGCACTATAAACTGTAGTTTTGGGATGAGCAGTATTAACTGGCTTAGCAGTATTAAGTGATCTTAGGCGTTTTCATTAAACTGCATCTTGGAACCATGTTTCGTAAGCACTAGGGTTGAGCCTTTTTAGCAAACATAATTGTAATTTCACCCTTGTTAATATTATCCCTGTTACCACCCTTTCCCTTTGATGGTAATTGCAGTTAGCCTGCACATGGTCAAAACATCCACAGACAAAACAAGCTTTATAGTACATTACAAAGTTACTTCCTAGTTGTTGGGACTTCTCATTATTCCAGTTTCTTTGATTTCCTCTAGGAGTTTATGACATGTACATTTTAGCATACTTAACTGGTTTCCTAACTGGTTTTTCTGGTTGTTTAGGTCTAACAAATTCTATCTTAGCATAGTAGGTGAGAACCATTTCTTCTCTAATTTAACATCTACACCACTCTTAACCAGTGGGTATCAGAAGATTCCCTAACCTCTTAGAAAATTTTCACTAACACTCTTACAGTCTTAGGTCCATAGCTTCAAACTAAGGCTGTATGGAACACTTTAGAACCAGAGTTAGACAAATCAAACTTTAGGGTGAAAAAAACCCCTGTAGAGGAGGGGAACAACAATTATAGCTAAACAAACCCCACACCCTTTTTACTTTATCAGTTATTTGACTCCTTATTAATTTGTCTAGACTTTTAGAAGCATTTTAAAATTTTCAATTTAAGTTGATTGCTTATCTTTTTCTTGCTTAAGCTTTTCTAACTCATTTTTAAGCATACTAAGTTCTGAGTCTTTATATGAGATATCTCTTTTAAGAACAGCAAGTTGCTCATAAAAAATAACCTCATTCTTTTTATAAAAGACAAGTTGCTCTTCCACATATGCTAACCCTCTTTTATAAATAGCTAAATTAAACTCAGATTTATTAAACTCTATTAGTAAATCTTCAAGTTGAGTTTTAAGAGTTTCAAAGCTTTTTAGGCCGGTTTTTAAACTAGTTTTGTCCAATATGTACTTGGTATCAAAAACGCTATAAGAAGCCAGCTTGAAAGGGACATCATCATCCTGCCATAAAGCACCAGCAAAACCAGACTCCATCAATAGTCCACCATGGCTTTGGAAGAAGTTTTTCTACATTATAGTCCTTCGAGAGCGTCTGATTCCTGTTTCTGCTATCTTGGGTTTCCTAGGTCCTCTGATTCCAAGCAGTGACCTATCTTGTGCAGTTAAAAACCCTAAACCTTAGACTTGCATATCCGCTGTGTCACTCCCATTGATAGTAATCTTTCTACCAGTTTTCTGGAAAAACCTTCTTGTCCTCATGCTTAGCAATGCTAACTTCCACTTCAAATCCATCTCTTTTATGTCATCTTCATGGATTTGTTCAAGGACCTCATATACAAGTTAAGACCCGTTTGGTTTGAAACTAGCCAAAAATGAGCATAAACTGTGACATCACTTAAGTTAGACAGTACAAACTTGATCTAGCAGTCCTAACTTGAGTGCTACAGGGTACTTTGAGTTGTTAGCAGTAACTAAACTCCATAAAGCATTATTAATTACATTAGTACTGCTAGGGGATGACACAAAAGCCATATTCTGAGAAAAACCCTTTTTTTTAGCTTGAGCTTGAGTTGCAGTTTCCTTTAACCCTTGATCAACAATCTGAAATTATAGTGAGAGATCATCAAAGCTCATATGTCTAGATCAAGTTTAATCCTTCAAGACCACAACATGAGTATAACACTCAGAAAGGCAAGAACTTCTTCACAAATTCAATTGAGATCTTCTTGTGAAATATTTTCACCCAAAATAGCCAGCTGACTTACAATCTTTTGAAGCCTATTAAAAATAGAGTCGAGAGACTCTTGCATGAGCACTAAAGTTTCACATACAATTGCCTTTCAGAAGAGTCTTCTGAGTCTTCTTTATGGCTTCATTACCACCAAATCTTGTTGGTATAGCAGCAAAAAAAGTCTAAGCATCCTTGTACTGATTAAATGTCATTAGATGTTCATTAGGAAGTGCCATCAATAACATACTTCTTGCCTTCACATCATTCTTCTTTTGAGCCTTTTCTTCAGTAGTTACAGGACCTGGTATTAGTGAAGTTGAGGTACCATCAACATTTGTTGTTGTTTGAGCTACTGGTTTGAATGAGTTTCCATTCTCTATGACATCCCATAGAGCATAGTCTTGTACTTGAAAGTATTGCTCAATCCTTAGCCTCCACATATCATATTCACCCTGTTTGAGAATGGGCAACTTTGCAGTAGTAGTGGTTTATGCAGTTTCTAAGATCATCTCTTCCTTTGAGTAAAAGAGTTCTGTTTTGTTCTTCTAGATTAACAAATTTTCAGAACAAAGCTCTGATACCACATGTTTGATCCCACTTGAATAGATCTTGCTAGCTTTAAAAGGCTTAGTTGTATTGAATAAATCCAAGACAACTATGGTAGAAACTTTGATTGAATATATCAAAGTCTATGCGGAATCTAGTCTATGATACTAAGAAGAATAAGCAATAAAACAGTAACAAACAAGATTGTATAATACCAAACTTTAAGCCTCAATATATCGATACGAACACTCTTGATAGTGTTAGGGTTATACAAAACCTTGAAGCTATATCAAAACGACTTCTAGATGATATGAAGATGAGATGTGTATAAACTACATGCCCTAGGGTCTCATTTTATACACCAAGGAACCCTAATGGGCTTACAACGCTTTCTATACACACATAACGTTTTTCCCTAAAATATCTCAAACATATCACTTTAGCAACACTAAAACAAACTAACAGTACTAACTAAACTCTAACAGCAGAAACTCTTCTAGCAGTAGTAACTAATACTAACTATAGTAACTTTACAACTAGCAGTAGTAATGACTTAGAATATTTTATCTGAACTTCACCAGCAGTAGAAATATAACCAACAGCAGTAACTTCAACAACACTCAGATATCTTTTAATCCTAATAGTTATCGTTCACTCAGGAAATAGGTTGGGAAGGCTTGATCACATCTAAATAATTCTAATGTTGAGAGAATTTATTTTTGTATTTTTATATTTTGTAGAAAGCAAGGTAAATCATTATATTGGGAGAGGTGGTTGGTTTAGCTATTAAACTAATATAAATTCTACGCTAACTGGTGAAACAATAAGATATAATTATGGGTTTTTAAAAAAAAAAAAAATTAATCATGTATTACTCCCTCGGATTGCTTCTTCTAGTGTTGTTGCTTAGTCACCCTGTGATGATCTGATAATTAATTTCCTAAGTCATGAACTAATTACTGAACCCCGCCGACTACTTAGTATCCGCTAGAGCAAACGCACAAGTAATGGTATATGAAGACTTTACAAGGCCCATAGAGTACACTAAGTCATGTGAAATATATATAAAATTGGATCAACCATATAAGGGTTGCAAGGTAGTATGAAGACTGTTACCCGATGGAATCCTTCTACACAATAATGTTTCCCTAGACAATATCAACAACGATACAGACAAAGTTAGTTTTCTAGAGCCTAACATGCAACACCATCACAAGAAACACACCACAAAGATCTACATTCTATGGATTCATACAATCATCAATAAACACAATATAGGTTTAGCCAATCAATGTTATAGATAAAGCAAGACAAAAGATCAAATCAAGACAAAACATAGACAAATTGATTATTAAAATAAACCTACTTGATTTAAATCATGAGTTTGGAGGAAGTACAATAGGGTTTTAGGCCTCTAAATTCATCCCTAACAGCTGCTAATGAACTAAGGGTTCGTACCTCTTTTTATTCTAAAAAGCTATACACACAAAACCCTAAATTCGGGTTTGTATATATAGGAAAATCGCTATGACGGCGTCGCGTTTTAATCGTGAAGCCATCATGAAAGAGAATATTCTAGATAATGGGCTGGGTCATGTGCTCTGACGCCGTCGTAGAATCATGTGACACCGTCTTGATCTTCGTTGTGACGGCGTCACGTTGTATTTGTGATGCCGTCTCCAGTCACTGTAGAGAAATTCTTGAGCAATGTTGGTGTAGGTCCGAATCTTGTCCGTTTCTTCTCCAAAGAGCCAACACGTGTAATTCAGTAGAGGGGGGGGGGGTGGGGGGGGAGGGGGGGGTGGGGGCGGATAATGAAGAAATACCTGAAAAGGAACGATAAGTACCTATTTTGGCAAAAATCACGATTTAGGGGGTTAAACGACCCCTGAAAAGTGGGTATAAAAATGACACTCATCAAATACCCTACACTTATTATTTGCTTGACCTCAGCAAATGGGGCTTTTCTACCAACAATTAAAACTATAAGGGGACCCATTTACCTACTCTTTAAACATATTTTATAACACAACCTTCTAGACCTCATAATTAAAAGCACGAAAAATATATACTAGCACCTCACATAAGTGTTTGGGATTCTCTCTTTCACTCGGGTGTATAATAAATTATTACATAAGGGGGAAACGGAAAATCAACACTCATTACCTGTCATAGGCAATATAAATTACCATAGACTTATGGAAAAGGGATCAAACCACCACCTCTATGTGCAAGCACTATCCATTACTATCTAAGAGGTTTTATAAAGGGTATTGATTTTTTAATCACTATCAATATAGATATAATATCACAAGAGAGCAATTAAGAAAATTCCCTAAGGAAAATTCACTTTTAAAAGATATATATAATATATAATACGTATATTTAACCGAGAAGTATGATCACCCGGGTCGTTTCCCCAACGACTTGTGATACCAGACTATATTTAGCTTAAAACAAACTTAACTAGCATGATCTAACAACTGAATAACTAAAAATCTAAGATCTAACACTATGCTACTATATTTTTGGTTTTTATGGTTTTTTAAAGACAAGTTAAGCTATAACAAGATTTAAACTATTTAAGCTAAAAACAGATGAGCAATCATACTTAATAAGCTAGAATAAAAGTAAATAAGCACTAATAAGCAAATATATTAAGCAATTAAGCAGTTTACACTAATGAGCACTTATTTAACTAGGAATTAAAGGACAAAAAGAAGTTAAATGAAAACTAACCTTCAGCTTCAGCTAAACAGATCTATGGCACAAATTGAGCTTAACAACATCCTCTGGCTATTAGAAAATAGCCTGTAAAAGTCTTTTGAGAGCCCTTCCTTGACTGGCTCTCCTTCCAAAAGCCACAATCCATTTAAGCAAAGGTAATAAGGTTTTAAGCTGATTTTAAGAATTAAAATATGATTAAAGTAGGTTTAAGCTCAATTACTAGCTTATAGACTAGTAAGAGCTGATAAGAGCTTATAGGAGCTTATGAACATTAGTTTAACAATTGAAGAAAAATGAGAGTTTATGAGTAGAAAACAAGAGAGCTTATGACAAAGTGAATTTGTATTTCATTAATATAAAAGCTGGTTTACATTACTTTAAAAGGAAATTACAAAAGCTGGAAAGGAAAATACATAAGCTAAAAATGAGAATTAAGCTAAATCCTAAAGCTACTAAAAAAACTAGATGCCATGTGTGTGTGATAGTGAGGGCTATTTATAGCCTGATGATGAAGATTCTAGGCCTTGCCTTGCTTCCCACGCCCCTTTTATTCTTGCCCATACACTCAATTACATCATGAGATGATTCTTAGCGTTTGATCAATTGGAACTCACACGGATAGTCCAAGCAGTCATTCCTTTGAATGTGACAGCTGTGCTAGTTTGTGAGTGCTTAAAGAAGCAAACCATTCATCCCTTGTTGCTTTTCCCACATCCACGCGATATTCCTTTGCTAAGTGAGCTAATGAATGCATAGAGATGACTAATTTGACCCTGCCATTATGTTATAGACTCCATGAATTGTCTCCTTTTACCCACATTTCCAAAAGCCCTTTGATTTTGACCCAAGGTAAAAATGGGGAAGACCGGTGAATAGTGAAATGGCTTCACGCCCTTTTTAACTATAAAACGGGTTAAACAAGTTTAAACTTTGTGCTTTTTGCAAGATTGGTCCCTGTGGTTGTTTTATTAAAAGTTGTGTAATTAAAAACACTTTAATAAAGGGGCAACTGAGTCCCTGGATTTTATAAAAGGGAAATGGGTTTAGGGTTTTGGGCTTTTAGATCCGGGTATGGCCCATTTAGGTTTAGGGACCATTTGTGTGATTTTTGAAACTTGAGGGACTATTTGGGTAACATTTGGGATTTGTCTTCTAATAGTTTGACTCTGTTGACCTCAAAGTTGACTGAAGTTGACTTCCTTTTGACTTTGGCTTTGATCTTTGGCTCTCTTGTACTCATCCGTATTCTCGTGTTCCGTGTTTGCCCGTTTTTGACGATTTTTCATTGTGATTTTTGATATATCCGTACCTGCACACAAAACACAAAAACAATCATATCTTAAGCATTTTATTGAATTTGGATTAATTGGGTCATTTTAGGAACAAACGGATATTTATTTACACTTATCAAAATTCCCCAAACTAAACGATTGCGTGTCCTCACGCAATATCACATGCCTTATAACCAAATACTTAAGAAACTTCCCCAAACTAAACCTTTAGAAAGTAGCAAAGATTTTTGTTGAGAGAGTTAAGAGATCACAAGTTATAAAACACCCTAATTTCCCTTTTCAAAACTTTTCTCTTTTACATGATTTTTTTCTTAATTATATTAAACTACCTAACTAAATTTATTTGTGTAGACATAATGTATTTGGTTTTTCATTACCTCATTGGTAACTTTAAGGACATAAACAAAAAGCATATTTAAGTGTCTAAAAAAGATAACTTCATCATTCCCGGATTTTCACCTTTTCCAAGCTAACATTAAAAATAAGATCACCGTTAAGTACGAGCTACGATGCTAAGACTACTTATAATTACACTGTGTAATCCTCTTCCCGAATATAAATCATATATTTAGGTGTCTTGTGTGCTCAATTAATTTTAAACCATTAAATCCGACATATGTTATATAGTTGAAATCTGACCAAGCTTTAACCACATGGGCCTTTTGGCTAAATATGTTAATCACATAGTAAGATCACTACTCCAAGTGCAAACAAAAAACCTCTTAGCTAAGACATCATTGTTCCCTTGTCCCATGAATGACTTCTTCTCTAGCATCCCACCGTCATCCGGGTAAGTGCAAGGCTTTTTGACACCACACCCGAGAATAAAAAAAAAATTTAATCGAGACGCAATGAACTTCCGATGAAAAAGCCTTGTATACTTTTTGCAAACCTTAGTTTAAAAAATTACCTTGGTTTTAGAAAAGAACTTTTACTAATATTATTTTCTAACTTGCAACATATTATTACTATTTACATTATTAGGCTAGGAATCGTTCACTTTTACTTTCGACGACACATCGGCCACGCCTCGACAAGAGCTCGTGTATTATTATGATACCATCCCTAAATATACATCCTCCACCCTTTCTTTCGATGTCACATCGTGGGAGCGAACAAAAAAATGAGGGGAGTATCAATGACAAATGCCCATGTACATTATTGCGATGAAGTTTGTTATATAAAATTATTAACACTAAGATTTATACTTGCATCCTTTTTATTCACCACTACACATTTTTTTAAGTTAATTAATTCAACACTTTATTTTTTGCAATAGAAAATACGTTTTAGGAAAACCAAAATATAAACTTGAACTAAAATTCTTATTTACAAATGATGTTGACTTCATCGATAAGGCTTTTTCTCTAAATATGTTGATTAAGACTTTTAAAAGAGTAAACTCTAATATGTTAAAATTAAAGAAACAGTATAATTAATTATTAAAGAACTCCGGGGAAGAAAACCACAAGTTATACTTAATAAGCCTTTAAGTTTTCCAAATAAACCTTTTTAGCAACCTAACTCGTACTCACACTATCATCACTTATTCTTGCAATTTACAAAATTTCTAATAAGGAAATTTCGCAAATATCTTAGCCTATATAAAATCCAACTGGAATATTTAAAATCACTTGAATTAGCACAGTCTTCATTTACTAATGAATTTCAGTTAAGCATGTTTTAAGTCAAAATGAGACATAGCACAAACTATCATCATTAATTGTTAAGGAGAAAGCTAGAACTCTACACGTACAATCGGTGACAAAAATTACTTCTTTAATCTCACTAACGAAAACCTATATTTTTGTCTTAACACATATCTATATATATATATAATATAATATATATATATATAATTTAAGATATAAATAAATATATAATATATATATATATATATATAAAATATATATTTTCTTTGCAACTACTATATTTTTATTTTATATATTTTTTCCTACAAATAAAGATCTTAAAAATTTAAATATTTTTGCTATTTTTGTGGGAAAACGGTGTACGAGAAAACAAAAACAATAAGCAGGAGAACATCAACATCTATAGATTCCCTCCCCAAACTAAAACGAAACATTGTCTCAATGTTTAAATTCGGGTCCCTCTACCGTAAAACTAAAGCCGTTTATGAACTTATGCAAAGATAAACGTGAATCGATAAATGAAAGGATATCGATCTCCCAAACTAATTTAACACAAAGGATAAAAGCTTCGAGTGAAATTTGAATACGACACCGGACACGAGAGTCTTCAGAAATTGTTGGGTCAATCCTGCAAAAATGCACAAGAACAAACAACGAAAAACCGAAAGAGGATAGCCACAACACATCACAACACATTATTTAAGAAAATAGAAAGAAAATGGATAAGCATGGGGTGAACTCCCACGAAGCGGCTTGTTTTTGGTCACCGAGTCGCAAGCTCGACTCGATCCCTGAATTTAGTTGTCCTTAGGGAGAGCAACACAAGACACATCCATGAAAATGCCCACCGATCTAGATAAGAAAAAGGAAAGGTGATGATGCCGGGGTCAAAAATGGTGTCTTCACTCCTAAAAAAAAAGAGAGAAATGAAGAAAGAAAGAGAATGAAGGTCAAATCGGAAACAAGGGTGGGAAGGGTGGGTAAAATATTGGTCATAAAATCATGAGATTTAGAAACACCCTTAAACACTTTGATTATCAAAATACCCGCTTCGGGTTCAAAACATTTCTCAACATCCGGTGGTTCTGGTGGAGGACGAGGAATTGACAGATCATCTTGGTGGTCAAGATTAGGTAACTCATTATCTTCATCTTCGGAATCATCATTCTCAACACCTGGTGGAATTAAATCATCTGGAACAAGGAAAATATCGATCTCTTCTTGAGCGGGCTCACTATCCTCAACGGGGATAGGAGATACGGGAAGAGACTCGATAACTGAACTTTGAGAAGTTGAAATCTCACAAAGCACTGTCATAAGACTAAGATATTCCTCAAATTCACGATCATTCCCTGAAGGAAGTGTTAAAAGTTCACCGGCGAACTCATGGTGAAGAGGATCACTCCTTGGAGAAAAAGTAATTGAGGATTCATTTTGTTCTGGTTCATGATCGGAAATCACTTCGGAAGCGAGATTATGGGAAGCATCATCACTAAGCAGATTATCAAGAAAAGTTACGTCTCCTTCTGAATCGAAATAACCTTCCTCAAAGTTAGAAGAAATTTCCATAGCTAGAAAAGCATCGATCTCATCATTATTGTCTTCTGGAGCAAAACACTCAACCTTATCGGATAAAGGTGTGTTAAGTAAAACTGGCTCATCAGAAACGTTGGAATTTTTGATCTCGACATCTTCTTCCATTTCATCAAAAAGAGGATTTATGGTGCTAGATTTGAAATTGTCATCAAATTCAAAAAGAGGATTTGAGTAAACTTGAAAATTCTCTTCATGCAAGTCCTTCTTAAGAGTCGAATCATCATTACCCGGTGGTAACGAATCAAAGAACAATTCATCGGTACGAACTTCTCAAATTATCACTAGTCTTCACCGGAGAAGAACTAAGAGAAGATCATCGCGAATGAGTAGTGGTACTTGCCAATAAACGGGTCATCTTTGAGAAATCGAATACAGAAATGTGCGTGAAACAAAATGCTTACATTTTGTTTGTCTCAATTTATAGGCATAATAAACAAAGTCTTCCTTTTCCTACCTTAGAGTCAATGTTTCTTCGTACAAATCAATGAGAGCATTTGCGGTGTGCGAAGGAAGGTCCTTCCTAAAATAATAGCACTCCTTTCGGGTCTGGTTTCAAACTTTAACCCCACCAAATCCCATAAGTAAAAGTTGAAACCCTCAACTCTAAACTACAACATCCTCGCATATACCCATTGGTGATAATGGACCAATTGGCAACTCGAGGTGTCCATTCGAGTAGGAGTCAAAGCTTCAAGCCCAAGTTGCTTATAGATAGAATGAGGTAAAAGGTTAATGCTAGCTCCGAAATCGGCTAAAGCACTGTCCAATATGAGTTCTTGTAATGCACAAGGGAAATAAATATCCTGGATCTTCCAGAGCTCTCAAGAACTTTTGTTCATGATTATAGCGGAACAATCGCATTCACGGTCGAATAGCGAGGTCTTTCGAGTGCTTCTCTTTGTTTCCTTGTTAGCACAGCTCTAACCATTTGTGTGAATTCGGCATTTCGATAGACCATCTTCAATCCAACTCAAAACGGAGTTGTTTTGAACATCTATCAAAAACTGGCTATGTTTGAGCACTTAGTTTTTATCGTCTCTTCTAACTTCATCCTCCCCGTGGTATGAAAGTTTAGATGAATAGAGTCTTGGAGAATTAAGATCTTGAATTTCAAACATTAACGGTTTGCTTTGCTTTGTTTTGGAATTCCATGAAAAGATTCATATTCTCTGGAGGTGGGACTTGTGCGGTATTTTCCAAATTTGGATTTTGCACTTTTTCCGTTGACGTCTCCGGGTTTTGTTCGGGTTCTTTTTGAGGATTTGAAACTACGGGTGTAGGAACAAGAGGAGTCGAAGGTCCTTCCAAAGTCTTACCGCTCCTTGTGGTGATAGCATTAATTTGCCTCACGATGTTAGTTACTGGTTTGACTTGGAAGAGTTCCTGAATTCGAAGTAGAGGCGGAATTTTTGAAATTATTACAAAGACTTGTCAACAAACTCGTAACATTAGCCATTTGATTTTGCAAATTTTGACCTTGATTTTGAACATTCTTCAACACCGCATCGTTTGCCTTGACGTAGTTTTCAAAATCCATTTTCGAAACACCTTGAATTTGAGGCGTAGGAGCTTGATATGGTGGAACTTGGTAAACCGGTGGTTGATTGGTTGGTGGTTGAAAAACTTGACCTTGATTGTTTTGATGGTTTTGATTGAAATTGTTTCCACGGTTTTGATTCGAATTGAAATTGTTTCCTTGATATCGGCTTTGGTTTCCTTGGTTGTTTTGAAGATTAAAACCGGGTGGTCTCATTTGACTTGCCAAATTAGGAGGATTCCTTTGAACAAAATTGCCAACGGCGGCGGTTTGTTGGAATTGATGAATGTTATCATGAAAAATGGGAAATTCATTCCTTGTTAACGGACAATTGTTGAAGTTATGATTTGCACCACACGTAACACAAACTTCCTCGACTGCTTTGACGGTAGCAGGAGTCGTAACATTCTTTTCACTAATCATCTTTTCTAATCGGCTCATTCGAATATCCATTTTGTCTTCAAGAGAAGCGGCGAGTTGTTGAAATTCAAAAGAATTAGAAGGTGTAGAAGTAGAAAGAGGAGCATTCGTACTCGCTCTTGGTTCAATTGCACGACTTCTTGAATAACGAACCTTGGATTTACTCTCAATAATGGCTAAACCATCACGAGGCATCTTATCTAGAAAATTTCCACCCGCGGCGGAATCTAAAGCATCTTGATCATTGGTATTCAAAGAATTGTAGAACGTATCAAGTTGATGTAATTCCGAGAAACCATGATGAGGACATTGACGAAGAAGTCCTTTGAAACGTTCCCATGCTTCGTTGAAAGTTTCATTCGGTTTTTGCAAGAAAGTAGTGATTTCATTTCGAAGGTAAGTTGTTTTCGAAGGTGGAAAGAATTGGTTTATGAATTTCGAGACAAGATCATCCCACGTTAGAATCGATCGAGGTGGTTCCTTATCTAGCCAAGTCCGGGCTTCACCTTCGAGAGAGAAAGGAAAAAGCAAAAGCTTAATCGAAGTATTCGGAACTTCGGGATGTCTAAACGTAGAAGTGACTTTGTTGAAAAATCGAAGATGATTATGAGGGTCTTGTTTACCCGTAAATTGATTACTTTGAACAAGATTAATCAAAGTTTGTTTAAGCTCAAAATTGTTTGCATTTATCGGTGGAACAACAATTGCATCTTCGTATCCCTCGATGGGAGCTTGTAGCATTTGAGCCATGGTACGATTGTCGGCCATTGGAAACTCGGGTTCCTCAACAATAACCGTTGTTAATTGTTGTTGTCGACGATTTCGATTACGAGCTTGAGAACGAGTGCGCATGCACTAAAAATAGAGAAATTAAAAAGTAAACAAAAATTACACTAATTTTTTTTTTGAATTTTTTTTAACAATCTATTTTAAACGGATACACGGAAGACAACTTAAAACCAAATAATCAACTTACTTCACGGTAGCTCTTAAAAATTTCTTCTTAAGGTGAGCCGTATTTCGTAAGTGACACAAATGGCAAGTTTTTGAATCTTTGGTTCGATTTGGGAACTTTTCAAGTTCACCGGAACTTATTTATGATAATACCTCAATTGAAGGTATTATATGTTGGTGTTCGTTTACCAACTTTGTGTAATTTTTTTATGAAATTTTTTTTATTTTTGATTTTTTTATGATAACTATAGTAAAAAGAAAAGAAAAATATTTTTTACTTTTTATTTTTTTATTTTTTTGGATTTTTGAAATATTTAACAAAAATGAAACTTTCGAGGACGAAAGGATCTTCAAACCAAATCAACAAACGTAAAACGAAGGAATCTTTAACACAAGTCCCCGGCAACGGCGCCAAAAACTGATTGCTAGTTTTATATACGCAAAAATATATAATATAATATAATTCCAAAAGAGCAATTAAGAACTTTCCTAAAGTCTCCCTTAAGAAAAGCTCACTCTAAAAGATATATATAATATATAATACGTATATTTAACCGGGAAGAATGATCACCTGGGTCGTTTCCCCAACGACTTACGAAATTGAAACCTCGTTTTAGCTCGGATTATGATTTAAATAAGAGAAAGGATATTTTTGAGTATCTATAACTACTAAAAAAATAATTAAAATGAACAATTAAAAGCAATTAAACACTTAAACAATTAACCGGAAGCAAATAAAACGCGACAATTAAGCAAATACACTAAATTAACTCCTAAAAATGCAAACTAAATTTATAAACCTAAATTAGGACAAAAGAAAATTTTAAGAAAAAAGTAACTCCTAAAATGCAAACAAAATTTCTAAAACTAAAATAAGGACTAATAAAATTTTAAGAAGAAGAAAAATATCTTTTTTTGATTATTTTTGGAATTTATTATGGAATTTAAAAACTATTTTAATATAATTAAACTCCTAGAAAATAGCAATAAAGTCCTAAAAAATTAAGAAAAAGCGATTTTAAACTTAGAAAAGTTCTAAATGATCTAAAAACTAAGCAAAACTATTTTTTTAACTATTTTAAAATTAAACATCCTTTTTTTAAAATTAAAATAAAGCCTTAAAAATGAAATTAATATCTTAAGGCGAGGTGAAAATGATTTTTCTGAATGTAAAACTAAAACTAATTTTTCTAAAACTCAAAACTATTTTTTTGTACTTTTATGAAAATTATTTCTATTTTTTATGATTTTTCGAAAATTAAATCCTAAAAAAAATGATTAAAAATAATCTATGTAATGGAAAAATGTGAAAAATTCAAGGAAAATCCTAAATACTAACAAGGACTTAAGAAAAATAAGAACTATGAAAAAGCTAAACAAATAATCCCTAAATAAGCTATAATAAGCTACAGCTTATAATGAAAAAGGTAATTGAAAACGTATATAACAATTTTATAAAAAGGAAGTATTTGACAAATACGGATGAGATACTGTAGCATGATGGTTTACATGTTGGGTTTTTAAAGGGGGTTTGTTGGGGTGGGAGGCCACGGGTTCACGGTCTGGCAACGCCCTTTTGATTCTTTTTTTTTATTTTTCAAACCAAAAGCTTAAACTTATAGAAACACAGATTTTTAAGAACTTTTAATTAATAGGAGTATAAACTGAACTCAAAAAATAATACTCTAAAAGAGCTATATAAAGAAGCTGATGCGTTAAGTGATGGGGGGGGGGGGGTGGGGGGGGGGGGGGGGGGGGGGGGGGGGGGGGGGGGGGGGGGGGGGGGGGGGGGGGGGGGGGGGGGTGTGTGGTGGGGGGGGGGGGGGGGGGGGGGGGTGGGGGGGGGGGGGGTGCTTTTTAAGCTCTAAATAGCTTGTTACACTTTACACTTGCACAAAGACTCAAATTAAGCTCAATTTAGAAACCAAAAAACTGTTCTAGTAGCTTAAAATGTCTACAAAGACTTAAAATGAAAGCTATCTTGAGCTGAAAACACATTAAGCTATCTAAAATAAAAGATTTAAACAGCTAAACTCAGAATGTAGCAATAAAAAAACTACAAATGCACAATAAGCTAGAAATCTCAATAAGCTTTGACTATAAGCTGAGATTTTGAAAACTAGATTAACAACTGATAAGCTACAAAGATAATGCATAAAATTCAATCCTATAAGCTAGAATTTTCGATAAAACAGCTAAGTCCAATTATCTACTGTTTTTGGCCTATTTGAGGTTTTTGATGACTTTTAAGCTAAATTTAAGTATGTATTTAAGCTAGAAATGATAAGTCAAGTTTTTATCTAACTTAAACTATATCTAATCTATAAGCTAGCTGAAATTTAGATCCTAAATCCTACATTTACTAACCTAAATGAAACTAGAAAAGTCAGCAGTAGCAACCTAAGTTACTACTGCTGATGGCAAATATTGCAAAAAGCACAAAATCACAATGAGGTGACATAAAAACCAGATCATATTTTAGGCTTATTTTTTTTTTCAAAACCAAAAGCTAAAACTTATAGAACACAGATTTTTAAGAACTTTTAATTAAAGGAGTATAAACAGAAACTCAAAAATAAGCTCTAAAAGAGCTTATAAAGAAGCTGATGCAGTAAGTGAGCTTTTAAGCTCAAAATTGCTTGTTTCCAGTTAAACAGTTGCACAAAGCTCAAATTAAGCTCAAATTACAAACCAAAAACCGTTCTAGCTAGCTTAAGATGTCTACAAGCTAAAAATGAAAAGCTATTTGAGCTGAAAACACATTAAGATAACTAAAATAGAAGATTAAAAAGCTAAACTCGAAAAGTAGCATAAAAAAAACTAATATTTTTGGTTTTTTTAACGATATTATGACAGATTATAAAATTCTAAGTTCTACTACAATTAAGCTAAAAACAGATGAAAATGTATGACTAATAAGCAAAATAAGACATAGATAAGCAACTAGAAAGCAAATTTAAGAAACTGATAAGCAAATAAGTAAAGCTAAATAAACAATTAAGCAACTATTAAGCTAGAAATTAAAGACAATGAAATTAAATGAAGACTTACAAAGGGCTTCGGTTAAACAGAAGCATAAAATAAGCTCAAATGAGCATCTACAAGCTCTGGCTTATCCTAAGATAAGCCAGTAAAGTCCATGGGAGCTCTTCTATTATAAGCTCCCCTTCCACAGCTTATAAGTCCAAAATTTAAAGGTATTTAAATGATTTTAGGATTTAAGTAGATTTAATGATCAATTTAGCTCTATCATAAGCTTAGAGACTTATGAGAGCTTGTAAGAGCTTATCCAACAGTAACATAAGAATTGTGAGCTTATAAGAGTTTATGACTTAAAAACAGCTTATTAAAACTAGAAATAAGGATTTTATTAAACTTCAAAGAGAATTACAATGCTTTAAAACTGGAAAATTACAAATTATTTAAAGAGAAAATTACATTTGAAAGGAAAAACTAGGTGATTAATGTAAATTAAGTAAATTAAGCTAAAAATAAAAGCTAGACTAAGGTAAAAATAAGACGAAAAACTAAAAGTAAATTAAGCTAAAAATAAAAGCTAGACTAAGGTAAAAACTAGGTGATTAATGTGTGTAATAATGTATGCTATTTATAGTCATAGCTGAACCTTCTAGACCCTGAGTTCTTCCACACGCTCCTCTCATATCATCCCTTTGATCCTTCCAATGATTGGATAATGATTTTCATCGGTTAGATCACCAAATGATCTCACACGGCTTACCAGCATGGCAATCCGTGATTGAGACATTTGTGCTACTTCTGTGAGTGCCTTAAGTACAAAACCCATCATTCTTTGTGCTTCTACTCCTGCCAGCGTGTCATTCTTTGATGTGATAGACCAATAAGGTGAGTTTGATGATGTATAACTTTGCCAGCATGTATTTGACCCCTTAGATTGTCCTTTCTGCCCTTTAATTTTGAGAAGCCCTTTGATATGAGGAGAAGGCATGTTTGGGACGATAATGAACAGTAATAAAACCCTTGGCGCTATTTTTTTAACTGAAAACGGGTAAAAGGATTTAAACTTTGGTTTATTGCAACTTTAGTCCCTCTATTTGTATTATGAAAGTGGTGTGGTGTTAAATGACTTTCGATAATGGCAAAAATGGCCCCTGGATTTTTATAAAAAGGGTTATGGGCTTAGGATTTTGGGGTTTTGTTTTGGGTATGGTTTTGATAGAATTTGGCCCATTAAGCTTAGGGATCATTTGTGTAACTTTGGAAACTTGAGGGACTAGATTTGTAGCTTTGGATTTTTGTCCTTTTGTGGTTTGACTGAGTTGACTAAGAGTTGACTGAGGGTTGACTTTTCTGACTTTGGCTTCCGGCTCTTGCACACTCTTCTGTTCTCGTATCCGTGTTTGCCCTTTTTTGACGGTTTTCTTGTGATTTTTGTCTTATCTGTACCTGCACACACAAAACACAAAAACAGATATATCTTTGCCATTTTTAGTGTGTTTTTGGTCATTTAGGGTTAATTTTGGTGTTAACAAATATGTGTATTTTACACCTATCAGAAATGTTATCAAGTAAATACTCATTTTTATCAGAAAAATGATTTGGAAAACAATGACGCAAGTTTCGTATTTTGAGTCATCCATTAAGTCGCTCAAACGAGTCCCGAAACGCGTGTTATGAAAATTACATTAAAAATTTGCACAATTGACCCTAGACTATTATACACTTGTCGCTTTGTTTTAAACTTTTAATATATATAAAAAGTTTATATCTTTTTTTTTCATTTCATCCTCTTATATACACACACACATATAACAAACACTCTTCCTCAATTTTTCTGGCCGCCGCCGGCCACCACTCAGCCACCACCACCGCCGCTTCGGCGCCACCGCCGCCGCCAGGAAACTTTTCCGGCCGACTTTTCCGGCCGAATCCAAAAAGGTTCCTCGTCACCCGATCTACCCCATCCCCCATGTCACGCGCCACCACTCGCCACCCCGCTGTCTCCATGCCACCACCCCACCACTGCCACGCTATCATCACCGCCATCTCTCTCTCTCTCTCTCTCTCTCTCTCTTCGGCTGCTGTCCGGCTACGGCCACACCCTCACCATCATCATCATCATAA
>BQNB010131559.1:0-18764 GCA_026074375.1 Tanacetum coccineum
GGCGATGAGCTATTCTTATCTGACCCGGTGAGGACATTCTTATTGGTCGACTTTACCGTACTCATCCTAGCGGGCCATGCAGGGCATTGACCGCGAGGAAGTCAGTTAGACTTTTATCTTCTCATCGTTTAGCATTGAGGTACACATCACATCACTTGGATCATTTTACTATCGGATCATCATCGAGTTATTCATCTTCGGGTCATTCCTTATACGGACGTACACCACCAGACACCACTGATGCCGATACATCTACACCACCGAGATTTGTTCATCTATCACTTGCTAGGACTCCATGATGTAGTGAGGCATTTAGACGTTGGAGGTCTGCACCATTGTCTACTCCTTACCCACCGACTACATCAGAGTCATCCTTAGGTTCATCTCCTGGGAGGTCATTGGATTCATCTTCACCTTCTTCTGGACTATCTCGCAAGAGATGTAGGTCCCCTACTACTTCGGTACCATCACCCACTCATGTTTCAAGGTCGATAGCCCCTACTCCTGCTGATCTTTTACCACCTCACAAGAGGTTTAGAGATTCATACTCACCAGAGGATAGCGGAGATGAGCATATGGAGGTGGATACTGTTGATGCAGAGGCTGTTGCAGATGTAGGTATTATTGATGGTGTAGTAGCTCACATTGAGGATGGTGTATGTATGGGAGTTGAGATTTCTGCTAGTGATGTTAGGGAGGATGATGAGGAGTTTGAGGTAGAGGCGAGTGCGGTAGACACGAGAGAGATCGCTAAGAGATCGTTGAGATCCATTAGGCTATATGAAGTTATGAGTTTTCTAGAGGAGGTATTCCTGATCTTAAGGATACTATTTATGATATAGTTCACTACATGTCAGAGGTTCGTCTTGATAGGACTACTGAGATTGATACCACTCAGAGACAGTTGGAGGCTAGTTAGTTAGTGGCTAGTGGAGAGAGAGCTAGTTTAGTTCAGAGGATTGGGAGTTTAAGACTGGAGTACCTAAAGGTTTGAGCCATGTTGATATAGTAGAAGATCGATGACAGCTAAGATTCGTTGGCACTGTCAGTTTTACATAGAGTTTCGTCATGTCGTAGGATCAGCGATGATACACGGAGGAGATCTTAGGAGGTTGTAGTTCGTAGTGATTTAAGAGACATTTGGGTTTCGACCCTTAACTATTAGTACCATGATCATGTAGACAGTTATACTGATGGTTAGGTCAAGATGTAGGCAGTATAAATAATCGTAAATCATGTACCTATTTTGGATTGGTTGTTACCGAATTATGCTTTTATTCGTGAAATGAAAAACTTGTTTTGATTCTCTCGCGTATTCATCTATATTGTTAATTACTTGTTCTGGCAAAACATGTTCTATTGTATTTTTCTATATAAACCCTATTTACCATTTATAATGGCTATATCTCGTATCGAATCTCATCGTGCGATATGTCTTGTGACGTAGAACAATGACTATCACTCGCTCCGGTATGACCCCTGAAGCAATCGAAGAACTCGTTAACCGACGTGTGGAAGAAGCGTTGGCTGCTCATGAGGCGACCCGTGCCGCCAATGCTCTCGAGGCTGAGAATCAAAGCCAGAACGGTAGTGACGGCGATAATGGAAATAACGGTAATAGAAATGATGAGAATAGAAATGGTGAAAATGGAAATCCAAACGAGAATGGTAGAGGTGATAGACCTGTTGCTAGAGAATGCACATACCAAGACTTCATGAAGTGTCAACCACTCAACTTCAAGTGAAGGGAAAGAGTTGTCGGGTTGATAAGGTGGTTTGAGAAGATGGAAACAGTGTTCCATATCAGTAATTGTCCAGAGAAATACCAAGTCAAGTATGCTACTTGCACATTGTTAGACAGTGCATTAACTTGGTGGAACTCATATAAGAGGACTATTGGGACTGAGGCTGCATTTGCCATGTCATGGAGAGAGCTTATGAAGCTAATGACAGAAGTGTACTGCCCAAGAAATGAGATTCAAAAGATGGAATCTGAGCTGTGGAATTTGATCGTGAAGAACAATGACTTGGCTGCTTATACTCAGAGATTTCAAGAGTTGACTATGATGTGCACCAAGATGGTCCCCGAGGAGGAGGATCGGGTTGAGAAATTCATTGGAGGACTCCCCGATAACATCCAAGGGAATGTAATTGCCGCTGAACCTACAAGACTGCAAGACGCTGTTCGAATTGCTAACAACTTAATGGACCAAAAGTTGAAGGGATATGCTATAAAAAATGCTGAGAACAAACTGCAAGACGTTGTTCGAATTGCTAACAACTTAATGGACCAAAAGTTGAAGGGATATGCTGTAAAAAATGCTGAGAACAAAAGGAGATTAGAGGTCAATCAGAGAGACAACCGTAGACAGCAGCCACCATTCAAAAGGCCAAATGTTGGAGGTCAGAATGTGGCGAGAGCTTATACGACTGACAACAATGAGAGAAAACCATATAATGGACCGTTGCCTCTTTGTAACAAGTGTAAGCTTCATCATGAAGGGCCTTGCACTGTGAGATGTGGGAAGTGCAACAAGGTTGGGCATTTGACCCGGGATTGTAATGTCACAAGTTCCACTACTTCTACTCAGAGAGGTCAAATAGTGAATCAGAGAGTTTTTACTTGTTTCGAGTATGGAAGGCAAGGACACTACAAGAGTGATTGCCCAAAGTTGAAAGATCAAAACCGTGGAAACAAAGCTGGGAGCAAGAATGGTGTTGGTGAAGTAAGAGGAAAAGCTTATGTGTTGGGTGGAGGAGACGCTAACCCCGATTCCAATGTCGTCAAGGGTACGTTTCTTCTCAACAACCATTATACTTATATGATATTTGATTCAGGAGCCGATAGAAGTTTTGTGTCGACTACTTTTAGTGCTTTGCTTGATATAACCCTCGATACTTTAGACGTTAGCTATGCTGTCGAATTAGCCGACGGGAGAATTTCTGAAACTAATACCATACTTAGGGGTTGTACGTTAGGATTGTTAGGTCACCCATTCAATATTGACCTAATGCCGGTAGAACTTGGTAGTTTTAACGTCATCATCGGCATGGATTGGTTAGCGAACCATCGTGCGGTGATCGTGTGTGATGAAAAGATTGTGCGAATCCCCTATGGAGACGAAGTTTTGATAGTTCAAGGTGATAGAGACGGCAAAGGAGAAAAGTCAAAGTTGAGCATTATATCGTGCACTAAAACTCATAAATATATTAAGAGAGGTTGCCTAATTTTTTTGGCACAAGTTACAAAGAAGGAAACCAAAGATGAGTCAGAGGATAAGCGACTTGAGGACGTACCGACTGTACGGGACTTTCCAGAGGTATTCCCAGAGGATTGGCCCGGATTACCACCATCGCGACAAATTGAATTTCAAATCGACTTGGTCCCAAGTGTTGCACCTGTAGCGCGAGCTCCGTATAGATTAGCACCGTCGGAACTACAAGAACTATCTACTCAGTTGCAAGAACTTTCTGATAAGGGATTTATAAAATCGAGTTCCTCACCCTTGGGAGCCCCGATCTTGTTTGTCAAAAAGAAAGATGGATCTTTTTGGATGTGTATCGATTACCGTGAGCTGAACAAGCTGACTGTGAAGAATCGATATCCACTTCCGAGAATCGACGACCAGTTTGATCAGTTGCAAGGATCAAGCGTCTACTCTAAGATCGACCCGAAATCTAATTATCATCAACTCAGAGTTCAAGAGGAAGACATTACAAAGACAGCGTTTAGGACACGCTACGGTCACTATGCGTTTCAAGTGATGTCGTTTTGATTGACCAACGCATCGGCGGTATTTATAGATCTGATGAATCGGGTGTGCAAACCGCACTTATATAAATTCATGATCGTTTTTATTGATGACATCTTAATCTACTCCAAGAGCGAAGAAGAGCACGCAGAACACCTTAAGTCAATTTTAGAGTTGCTTAAGGAGGAAAAATTATACGCCAAGTTTTCAAAGTGTAAATTTTGGCTGTCGAAGGTATAATTTCTTGGTCACGTGATTGATAGTGAAGGCATTCACGTGAACCCAGCTAAGCTTGATTCAATCAAGGATTGGGCATCGCCCAAGACTCCGACAGAGATTCGTTAATTTCTAGGTCTTGCTGGCTATTACCGATGATTTATTGAAGGTTTCTTAAAAATTGCCAAACCTATGACGAAGCTGACTCAAAAGAACGTAAAGTTTGATTGGAGTGAAAAGGCAGAAGCTGCATTTCAACCGTTGAAGCAAAAATTGTGTAGTGCACCGATTTTGGCATTACCCGAAGGTGGTGAAAACTTCATGGTTTACTGTGATGCTTCTCGTAAAGGATTGGGCGCAGTTTTGATGCAAAGGGATAAGGTCATAGCCTACGCGTCACGCCAACTTAAGATTCATAAGAAGATTTACACTACACATGACTTAGAGATTGGAGCTTTAGTGTTTGCTCTCAAAATGTGGAGACATTAATTGTATGGCATGAAGTGTGTTATGTTCACTAATCATAAGAGTTTGCAACATATTTTAGATCAGAAAGAGTTGAACATGAGACAACGTAGATGGTTGGAGCTGTTGAGCGACTACGACTGCGAGATTCGTTATCATCCAAGAAAAGAGAATGTGGTGGCGGATGCCTTGAGCCGAAAGGAACGTAATAAGCCACTACGAGTTCGAGCTTTAGTTTTGACGATTGGTCTGAACCTTCCGGTGCAGACTTAGAAGCTCACGTTGATGCGAGAAAGAAGGAAGAATTTTTAGAACTGAAGAACTTGTGGTATGATTAAGAAGCTAGAGCAACGTTGCCTGAAGGAACAAGATGCTTGAATAGAGAAGTTTGGATATCACCTTGCAGTAACTTAAGAGATTTGATTATGCATGAATTGCATAAGTCAAAGTATTCAGTACATCCTGGATCAGACAAGATGTACCAATATTTAAAAAAACTATATTGGTGGCCGAATACGAAGGCTGAGATTGCCACCTACGTCAGTAAATGTTTGACATGTGCCAAAGTCAAGGCCGAATACCAAAAACCATCCGGTTTCTTGGTTCAACCTGTGATCCCAGTATGGAAGTGGGAAAACATTACTATGGATTTCGTTACTAAGCTGCCAAAGACGACGTCTGGTCAAGATACAATTTGGGTAATTGTAGACCGACTCACAAAGTTTGCTCATTTCTTACCAATAAAGAAAACCGACTCAATGGAGAAGTTGACGAGACAATATTTGAAGGAATTAGTCTCGAGGCATGGAGTGCCAGTTTCGATTATTTCTGACCGAGACAGTAAGTTTACCTCTCATTTCTGGAAATCATTGAACGAAGCCCTAGGTACTCAATTGGATATGAGTACGGCTTACCATCCACAGACTGATGGTCAGAGTGAGAGAACCATCCAAACCTTGGAGGACATGCTACGTGCTTGTGTGATTGATTTTGGGAAAGGTTGGGATAGACACCTACCTTTGGTGGAGTTTTCCTACAACAACAGTTATCACACGAGTATCAAAGCTGCACCGTTTGAAGCTCTCTACGGCCAAAAATGTCGATCACCTATTTGTTGGGCTAAGGTTGGAGATGCTCAGCTCACTGGTCTGGAAATTGTTCATGAAACATCTGAGAAGATCATTCAGATTAAGAAGCGTATTCAAGCTGCACGAGATAGACAGAAGAGCTACGCCGACAGGAGACGTAAGCCATTCGTTATATTGGACCTTTCAAGATTCTTGATAAAGTAGGAACGCTTGTGTATCGACTTGAACTCCCAGAGCAATTGAGCCGAGTTCATAGCACGTTCCATGTTTCTAATTTAAAGAAGTGTTTCGTAGATGAACCACTAGCTATTCCATTAGAAGAGATCCAGATTGATGACAAGCCCCATTTCATTAAAGAACCAGTTGAAATTATGGATCGAGAAGTTAAACGGATAAAGTAAAGCCGCATTCCAATCGTAAAGGTCCATTGGAATTCGAGACGAGGGCCCGAGTTTACTTGGGAGCGCGAAGACCAAATGAAGAAAAAGTACCCTCACCTTTTCGTTAATCCTGAACCCACATCTTAAGCTTTAAGGACAAATCTTCTTTAACGGGGGAAGAATGTCACACCCCGAAAATTTTAGGTCAATAATTTAAACTATTCCGATCATTATTTTTGATTTTTATACGTTACGTTTGAATCCGGCAGTTTACCGGGAAGTTAACCCGCGTAAATCTGAAAAACGTCATCGGACGCGTTTTGACTTCGGATTTTGATTATTTTAGATATTATATGAGTTATTTTATCTTTTCTAAGTGTTTTGTAGTTTACGATCACTCCCGGTAATTATTTTTACGCTTTAACGTTTAAATTGCGTTTTTTGCGTTTTTGACCTAACGGAACCCCAAAAACTTGAAATCTTTTTGTGTAAACTTTAGTTATCGTCCATCTCATGTTCATAAGCCAAAATTTTCGTTCATCCCTCCCCCTCTACTCAAAACACACGCATACACACACTTAATTAAATCAAAGAGCATCTTTTATCCTTATTTTGAATTTCAAAAATAAAACACCATCACATGCAAGATAGTGACACCTTTGTATTCATCTTCCATGCATGAACATGTGATTCTTACACCTCTTTGTCTTTATTCACCCATGAAGGACCACAACTCCACTAAGCATTTGATTTAATTTAGCAACTAGTGATTTAAGCTTGAACCCCCCCCCCCTTGTGGCTTGTGTTTGCGTCCGAACCCAACCACACACACCTTTGGTGTGTGTTGGTCACTTAGCCATTTGGTTACATATCTTTGACTAGTCATGAGCCCTTAACCTAGCCTTTTCCTATAAATACCTTGCATTCTCATAACTTAGGGTTTCATTCTCATTTTATAGCCTCAAAAATCACACAACTCTCTCTTTTTCTCTCCTCTTGCTCACGGCACACACATACATACATATACTTTCCATAGTTTTGATTTCTTTCAAGATTCACTCATTCCAAGTTCATTTCTAAGGCTACCTAAGGTGTTTGCAAGTATTGGTTCTTTGGTTTAAAGGTTTTTCTTCAAGATCTAAGTTAGGGTTTCAAGATTTGTTGTTGGGTTTTATAGATCTATTATTTTGGGGTATAGATCTTGTGATTTCTCTACTTGTTCTTCATTCTTGTAAGTGTCTTGAATCTTTCTTTGTGGTTTACTTATGTTCTTCTTATATGTTCAAGATCCATACATCCATATGTTGTGTTTTAATTTTTGAAAGATTATAAAACAAGATTTTATAAATAAAGATGTTACCTTGTTTTCACTAGTTAAATATTATGTTCTTGGTGAGATGAGATTTCCAACAATAGAAATGAAGGGATTAGGTTAGATTTAGGTGTGGTTTTGTTGTGGATTAGTTGTGAATGGAGATTAGGCTAGATTGGGCACTATTGTGAAGTTTGGGTGGATTTTGGTTGTGTTTTTGACAAAAAGTGTTTGTTGTCCCAAATTTGTTTTAGCGTTTTGGTCGACCTAAAAATGTTTTCATTAGGCGTAAAAGTAGTTTTTGGAGAGCTCGTTTCGAATAGATAGTTTTTCATATATCGCACATTAAAATTGGGTTTAAAACGACCAAGTTTTAGCCAAATGAAACTTGAAATATTTTTTGACAAAACCGGATGAATAGTGTGCTGATGTGAATAGTAAAATGAGTTTTCAGACATTTTTGGACTTTCTAAACACTAGCAAAACATATAGTAACACATACCTATTGATTAGTATCATTTAAAGACGTCGTTAACATATTTTAGGAAAAGCGAGAAAGTTACTAAAAATAGTAAGTTTGGTAAAAATTTAGCGAAACAGACATAGAAGTTAAGCGATTAAGGCTAGTTAGTGCGTTTTGAAAATATGGAAACTTAATAAATATAGGGGACGGTATTAACGTTTTGAAACTAAAAACTTTCCTAAAATAGAAACTTTCTAAAAATAGTAATTTTTGGTTAAACGCCGAAACTTAACGAAAAACTATATGATTTTATTTCGTCATGATTTGATAATCAAACTAAAGCAAACACACATGGATGTATTTTGGTGATGAACATATTGTGCAATTCTTGGCATACTTTCCGTGTTTCTGAGACGCGTTATTATTCTAGGTCGCGGCTAGATTTCTATATCATCTTTTACTTGCGTGATTATCATTTGCTCATTTTTGCTAAGGTGAGTTCATAGCCCCCATGTTTACTATTTTACTTACATTTTGGGGGTAAAACATTGCTTGCTTTTTAAACATATGGACCAGTTAAATTAGGTTTCCTTTCCTGCATTTAACGTGTGCCTTAGGTAGCGAATAGACCACTAATGCCCGAATTATCATGAACCGTCAATTGCTTAACCGACCGTACTGGTTAAGTAAGCGCGAATGTTGTAAATAGATCTATTAGGACTAATTATCCCTATCCGGGTAAGTAGCGCTTACTAGTTTCGGAGGTCCGAACAAACGGATATATACCATGTCGGAATGTCAATAGGTGATCCTGGTCAGATACCTTTAGGGTGAGGAATACTATTTGGCATATGTATGGGATTTGAGATTGTTGCTAGTGATGTTAGGGAGGATGATGAGGAGTTTGAGGCAGAGGCTAGTTTGGCAGACACGAGAGAGACCGTTGTAGATCCATTGGCTATTGGTGATAGTTTTGAGACTTCTAGAGGAGGTATTCTTGATCTTGAGGATTCCATTTATTATATAGTTCACTACATGTCTGATGTTCGTATTGATAGGATTATTAAGATTGAGACCACTTAGAGATAGTTGAGCTAGTCAGTTGGTAGCTAGTGGAGAGAGAGCTAGTTTGGTTGAGAGGATTGGGAGTTTAAGACTGGAGTACCTAAAGGTTCGAGCCATGTTGAGTATAGAGAGAGATCGGATTGACAGTCTTCGTTGGCACATGGCACTTTCGCAGGAGGAGTTTCGTCAGGTTCGTAGGGATCGTGATGATACTCGAAGGAGACTTAGGAGGTTGGAGTCGTATGTTGAGAGACATTTGGGTTTTCGCCCTTAGACTAGTAGTACCATGATCATGTAGGACATTAGACTGATGGTTAGGTCTAGATGTTGGCAGTAGAAATAATCGTAAATCATGTACCTATTTTGGATTGGTTGTAACCGAATTATGCTTTTATTCGTGAAATGAAAAGCTTGTTTTGATTCTCTCGCGTATTCATCTATATTGGATTCGGTTGGGAAGGTGTCTATATTGTTATTTACTTATTCTGCAAAACATGTTCTATTGTATTTTCCTATATAAACCCTATTTACCATTTTTTTTTTATTTAATTAAATGGTTAATATCATCGTATCGAATCTCAATCGGGCGTATGTCCTTGTGACATAGGAATAATGACTATCACTCGCTCCGGTATGACCCCTGAAGCAATCGAAGAACTCATTAACCGATGTGTGGAAGAAGCGTTGGCTGCTCATGAGGCAACCCGTGCCACCAATGCTCTTGAGGCTGAGAATCAAAGCCTGAACGGTAGTGACGGCGATAATGGAAATGGCGGTAATGGAAATGGTGGAAATGGAAATCCAAATAAGAATGGTAGAGGTGATAGACCTATTGCTATAGAATGCACATATCAAGACTTCATAAAGTGTCAACCACTCAACTTTAAGGGAACGGAAGGAGTTGTCGGGTTGATAAGGTGGTTTAAGATGATGGAAATAGTGTTCAATATCAGCAATCGTCCAGAGAAATACCAAGTCAAGTATGCTACTTGCACACTGTTAAACAGTGCACTAACTTGGTGGAACTCACATAAAAGGACTATTAGAGTTGAGGCTGCATTTGCCATGTCATAGAGAGAGCTCATAAAGCTAATGACTAAAGTGTACTACCCAAGAAATGAGATTCAAAAGATGGAATCTGAGCTGTAGAACTTGACCGTGAAGAACAATAACTTGACTGCTTATACTTAGAGATTTCAAGAGTTGACTATGATGTGCACCAAGATGGTCCCAAAGGAGGAGGATCGGGTTAAGAAATTCATTGGAGGACTCCCCGATAACATCCAAGGGAATGTAATTGCTGCTGAACCTACAAGACTGCAAGATGTTGTTCGAATTGCTAACAACTTAATAGACCAAAAATTGAAGGGATATGTTGTGAAAAATGCTGAGAACAAAAGGAGATTGGAGGTCAATCAGAGAGACAACCGTGGATAGCAGCCACCATTCAAAAGGCCAATTGTTGGAGGTCAGAATGTGGCAAGAGCTTATACGGCTAGCAACAATAAGAGAAAACCATATAATGGACCGTTGCCTCTTTGTAACAAGTGTAAGCTTCATCATGAAGGGCCTTGCACTGTGAGATGTGGGAAGTGCAACAAGGTTGGGCATTTGACCCAGGATTGTAAGGTCACAAGTCCCGCTACTTCTACTCACAGAGGTCAAATAGTGAATCAGATAGTTTTTACTTGTTTCGAGTGTGGAAGGCAAGAACACTACATGAGTGATTGCCCAAAGCTGAAAGATCAAACTGTGAAAATAAGGCTGGAAACAAGAATAGAGTTGGTGAAGCAAGAGGAAAAGCTTATGTGTTGGGTGGAGGAGACGCTAACCCCGATTCTAATGTCGTCAAGGGTACGTTTCTTCTCAACAACCATTATGCTTCTATGATATTTGATTCAGGAGCCGATAGAAGTTTTGTGTCGACTACTTTTAGTACCTTGCTTGATATAACCCCGATACTTTAGACGTTAGCTATGCGGTCGAATTAGCCGACGGGAGAATTTCTGAGACTAATACCATACTTAGAGGCTGTACGTTAGGATTATTAGGCCACCCATTCAATATTGACCTAATGCCAGTAGAACTTGGTAGTTTTGACGTCATCATCGACATGGATTGGTTAGCGAACCATCATGTGGTGATCGTTTATGATGATAAGATCATGCGAATTCCCTATGGAGACGAAGTTTTGATAGTTCAAGGTGATAGAGATGGCAAAGGAGAGAATTCAAAGTTGAGCATTACATCGTGCACTAAAACTCAGAAATATATTGAGAGAGGTTGCACAATTTTTCTGGCACAAGTGACGAAGAAGGAAATCGAGAACGAGTCGAAGGAGAAGCGACTTAAGGACGTGCTAACTATACGGGACTTTCCGGAGGTTTTTCCAGAAGACTTGCCTGGATTACCGCCTACGCGACAAGTTGAATTTCAAATCGACTTGGTACCTGGTGTCGCACCTGTGGCGCGAGCTCTGTATAGGTTAGCACCGTCAGAACTGCAAGAATTGTCTACTCAGCTACAAGAACTTTCTGACAAGGGATTTATAAGACCGAGTTCCTCACCTTGGGGAGCCCCGGTCTTGTTTGTCAAAAAGAGAGATGGATCTTTTTCAGATGTGTATCGATTACCGTGAGCTGAACAAGCTGACTGTGAAGAATCGATATCCACTTCCGAGAATCGACGACCTGTTTGATCAGTTGCAAGGATCAAGAGTCTACTCTAAGATCGACCTGAGATCTGGTTATCACCAACTCAGAGTTCGAGAGGAAGACATTCCAAAGACAACGTTTAGAACACGCTACGGTCACTATGAGTTTCAAGTGATGTCGTTTGGACTGACTAACGCACCAACGATATTCATAGATCTGATAAATCGGGTGTGCAAACCATACTTATATAAATTCGTGATCGTTTTTATTGATGACATCTTGATCTACTCCAAGAGAGAACAAGAGCACGCAGAACACCTTAAGTTAATCCTAGAGTTGCTTAAGAAGGAGGAAATGTACGCCAAGTTTTCGAAGTGTGAATTTTGGATGTCGAAGGTATAATTTATTGGTCATGTGATTGATAGTGAAGGTATTCACGTGGACCCAGCTAAGATTGAGTCAATCAAGGATTGGGCATCGCCCAAGACTCCGACAGAGATTCGTTAATTTCTAAGTCTTGCTGGCTATTACCGATGATTTATCGAAGGTTTCTTAAAAATTGCCAAGCCTATGATGAAGCTGACTCAAAAGAACGTGCAATTTGATTAAAGTGAAAAAGCAGAAGTTGCATTTCAACTGTTGAAGCATAAGTTGTGTAGTGCACCGATTTTGGCTTTACCCGAAGGTAGTGAAAACTTCATGGTTTACTGTGATGCTTCTCGTAAAGGATTGGGAGCAGTTTTGATGCAAAGGAAGAAGGTCATAGCCTACGCGTCATGCCAACTTAAGATTCATGAGAAGAATTACACTACACATGACTTAGAGCTTAGAGCTGTAGTGTTTGCTCTCAAAATGTGGAGACATTATTTGTACGACACAAAATGCGTTGTGTTCACTGATCATAAGAGTTTGCAACATATTCTAGATCAGAAAGAGTTGAACATGAGACAACGTAGATGGTTAGAGCTGTTGAGTGACTACAACTGCGAGATTCGTTATCATCCAGGAAAAGCGAACGTGGTGGCGGATGCCTTGAGCCGAAAGGAACAGATTAAGCCACTACAAGTTCGAGCTTTAGTTTTGATGATAGGTCTGAACCTCCCTGTGCAGATCTTAGAAGGTCAGGTTGAGGCGAGAAAGGAGGAGAATTATGAAACAGAAGATCTGTATGGTATAATTAAGAAGCTTGAGCAACGTGCTAATGAAACGTTATGCTTGAATGGGAGAAGTTGGATACCTTGTTTTGGTGACTTAAGAGAGTTTATTATGAATGAATCACATAAGTTAAAGTATTCGCTTCATCCTGGATCGGACAAGATGTACCAAGATTTAAAGAAGCTGTATTGGTGGCCGAATATGAAGGCTGAGAATTCCACCTACGTCAGTAAATGTTTGACATGTGCCAAAGTCAAGGCCGAATACCAAAAACCATCCGATTTGTTGGTTCAACCTGTGATCCCAGTATGGAAGTGGAAAACATCACTATGGATTTCGTTACTAAGTTGCCAAAGATGACGTCTAGTCAAGATACAATTTAGGTAATTGTAGACCGACTCACAAAGTCTGCTCATTTCTTACCAATGAAGGAAACCGACTCAATGAAGAAGTTGATGAGACAATACTTGAAGGAAGTAGTCTCGAGACATGGAGTGCCGGTTTTGATTGTTTCTGATCAAGACAGTAAGTTTACCTCTCATTTCTGGAAATCACTGAACGAAGCCCTAGGTACTCAATTGGATATGAGTACGGCTTACCATCCACAGACTGATGGTCAGAGTGAGAGAACTATCCAAACCTTGGAGGACACGCTACGTGCTTGTATGATTGAATTTGGGAAAGGTTAGGATAGACAGCTACCTTTGGTGGAGTTTTCCTACAACAACAGTTACCACACGAGTATCAAACCTGCACCATTTGAAGCTCTTAATGACCGAAAATGTAGATCACCTATTTGTTGGGCTGAGGTCAGAGACGCTCAGCTCACTAGTCCATAAATTGTTCATGAAACAACTAAGAAGATCATTCAGATCAAGAAGCGTATTCAAGCTGCACGAGATAGACAGAAGAGCTACGCCGACAGGAGACGTAAGCCATTGGAATTTGAGGTTGGAGACAAGGTCATGCTAAAAGTGTCACCATGGAAAGGAGTGATACGTTTCGGCAAACGAGGGAAGTTGAACCCTCAATATATTGGACCTTTTAAAATTCTTGATAGGGTAGGAACGCTTGCGTATCGACTTGAACTCCCAGAGCAATTGAGCCGAGTTCATAGCACTTTCCATGTTTCCAATTTGAAGAAGTGTTTCGTAGACGACCCACTAGCTATTCCGTTGGATGAGATCCAGATTGATGACAAACTCTATTTCATTGAAGAACCAGTTAAAATTATGGATCAAGAAGTTAAACGGCTAAAGCAAAGCCGCATTCCAATCGTAAAGGTCTATTGGAATTCGAGACGAGGGCCCGGGATTACTTGGGAGCGCGAAGACCAAATGAAGGAAAGTACCCTCATCTTTTCGTTAACCCTTCGTCCATGTCTTAAGCTTTGAGGACAAAGCTTCTTTAATGGGGGAAGAATGTCACACCCCGAAAATTTCAGGTCAATATTTTAAACTTTTTCGACAATTATTTTTTACTTTTATACGTTACGTTTGAATCCGGCAGTTTACCGGGAAGTTAACCCGCGTAAATCTGAAAAGCGTCATCGAACGCGTTCCAACTTCGGATTTTGATTAATTTAGATATTATATGAGTTATTTTATCTTTTCTAAGTGTTTCGTAGTTTACGATCACTCATGGTATTTATTTTTACGCTTTAACGTTTAAATTGCGTTTTTCGCGTTTTTGACCTAACGGAACCTCGAAAACTCAGAATCTTTTTGTGTAAACTTTAGTTATCGTCCATCTCGTATTCTTAAGTCAAAAATTTCATTCACCCACCTCTCTTACTATATATTAGACACCTAAACCCCAAACCAAATAAACCATGAGCTTTGAAATTAAATACAAGAGCATCTTTTGAAAATCCCATGCATATGTCCATGAAAGTGACACATGAGAGGGTCCTTCTCATGCACATTTTCTCAAGTTAGACAAGATCATGTGACTCTTACACATTTTTGTACATTTGACCAAAAATTTAAAATTAAGACCATCTATGATAAACCAAGGCATAAAATTTTGAACCAAATGGTCCTTGTGGCTATGTTTGGCCGAACCACACACACACCTTTGGTGTGTGTTGGTCACTGTCACTAGTTACAATAAACCATGAAACCTTAGACCCCCTCTTGTCCTATAAATACTAAGCATTTCACACTTTAGGGTTTCATTCTTTCACATAGTCACCAAAAATTTTCTCCATTCCCTTCATTTTTCTTCTTAGCTCACGGCAAACATACACCCCATTTAGGGTTTTCATATCTTTGATTTCTTGCATAATCCAAGCATACAATGTTCATTTATAAGAACATCTAAGGTGTTTTGAAGTATTGGTTATTTGGTTTAAAGGTTTTTCTTCTAGATCTAAGTTAGGGTTTTAAGATTTGTTGTTGGGTTTTCAAGATCTAGTGATTTTGGTTATAGATCTTGTGTTATTGCTTCTTGTTCTTCACTCTTGTAAGTATCTAGAATCTTTCTTTGTGGGTTTTCTTATGTTCCTCTTATATGTTCAAGATCCATACATCCATATGTTGTGTTTTATTTTTTGAAAGATTTTAAAGACAAGATTTCATAAATAATGATACTACTTTATTTCACTTGTTAAATATTATGTTCTTGGTGAGATGAGAGTTGAATGAGAGTTGCAACAATAGAAATAAATGAATTAGGTTAGATTTAGGTGTGGTTTTGTTGTGGATTAGTTGTGAATGAAGATTGTAATACCCCCAAAGATGTGTCGCAACGGAAATATGTCCGAGGGCGTTACTTCATAATACAACAGCACAAGATACAAGAGAACGACCTCTAAATGTGTCGTTTGAAAAGTAAACTCGTTGATTTTCTTGAAATTTAAATAACGTTTGTCCCGTAATTGCATCACCATGAAAAGCTTGAAATCAATACAACGAGATCTGATCATTTGTATGTAAGTAGAAACCCATAAATGAAATCTTATCAAATTTAGACTCCAATGCATATCAAGTAAGCCAAGCATCTAATTCACCTGAGAAAAACATACTAAAAAGTGTCAACATAAAGTTGGTGAGTTCATAGATTTTTGTAAATGTAAATGTTGAAATCAAAAGATTTATAAAGTATGTATGACCATTTCAATCTTTATAATGGTCACAAAAATGTAAGTGTAAATGTAGAACCAAAATAGTATAGTGTCTACTTCTTCACCACAGTATAATGAAAAATGTTTAGTAACCAGTAATGTTCAACAAAGTAGGGTGGACCACAAGATTTCTAAAATGTGTGTGACTACTATAACAGATACAGTATCACATATGATGTATCTAATGTTGCGCTAAGCTCATGACACTGAAGCTAATTTATGTAGCATATAGTATGCCAAGTGTATTCTGCCCTACCGGTGTCTGACCAAGACACCCAATGAGATTTGACATGATATATATCCGTTGTCCGGTACACTAGTACAGTGAGCGCTACTCACCCGTATAAGGATAATTAGTCCCAATAGATCTATTTACAACATTCACGCTTACAATCCGTAATTAACAGTTCATGATAGTTTCGGGCAAGATAGTGGTCTAAACGCTACTTAGGCAACACGTAAACAAGAGATGATAACCAAAAACACTTGTGTCAAATAAAGAAGTAACCATTGTATTCATAAACAGCTTTAAATACTTAAATCCATAAGTAGAAAGAGTGATATAAATCAAGTAACCCGTAAATTGATTAACCTGTGAACGTATAGTTAAAGTAAGCTGTGAATGTTGTAAATAGATCTATTGGGACTAATTTCACTAGAGGTGTATAGTAGCGCTTACTAGTTTCAGAGGTCCCGAAACTATACGGATATTATACCATGTCGGAAATGTCATCTAGGTGTTCCTGGGTCAGATAGCATTTAGGGCGAGGAATGCATATTTGGCATATAAATTGCTTTACTTTTAAATTGAGCTTCGGGTGTTTCCACTGTCATGTGCTTAGTGACAAACGTAATATGCTTTTTATGTGAAGTTGTATCTCTATAACTGTCACGTCGTCACTGTGAATTGGGTCCACTTTCATATTAAAATTTAAAACTTCATGAATTCACTCAACTTTATGTTGGACCGTTTTTTAAACATGTTTTTCTCAGGTGCTTAGCTATAGATGTCTTTGCTTGCTTTATCGTGTTGCCTTGCTTTGGACCGATTTTCAAGACTTATTTACTATTATCTATGTTAACATCATTGTCAAACTTTAAACCTTTTATTTTGCTTCCGACTTATTATCATTGGCCTAGGTAAAACTTTAACTATTTTATTTAATGAAACGGTGTTGGATTTCTAAACGTACCCTTAGAGGTCGTTCTTTGTATCTTGTGTGATGTATATTATGACGTCACACCCCCGGCTCGGGGGTTCGGACTAGGCCCCGTTTGGGGGCTGCTGACAGTTAGAGCAACTCGAAATCTATTACACAGGTACGATTTGTATGACCTGCATTATAACTTTACAGAGCATGCTAAGAGAAATAGAAACATTGGATCCCATATGATTGTTGGGTTCCAAGTGGTTAGCAGTCCTAGATTCTACAATCTTAGGTGCACTACTCGAACTCGCATGATTTGTTTCTTTGGGTCTCCATTGAGATGCACTACTTGGTTTTATGTTTGTTATTACAGTTGATTTAACAGGTTTCCTAGGAGGCACTATTTTAGTGGAAGTGAATCTAGTTAAGGTGACACTTTGTTCCAACTACATAGTGAAAATCCTTATGTGGGCACCCATTTTTATCCAAAAATTTTTAAACATTTTACAGTAGGTTTCCATTTTTCATTTTTTATGCTCTTAACGCCTTAGCTCTTTGCACGTTCATTCATTTCAGATCAAATGTTGTAGACACAAAAATTTTGAGGTGATGAAATGTCAAGGTATATTGTTTATTTAGTAATATTTAAATATTGTCCATTTATAGTTTTATTTATTGAAGTGTGAACGGGTTCACAAAATAACATAGTCGTGCGACTTTGTTTCGCAAGGCGTGAAAAATATGATTTTTTTATTTTTATTTATTTATATATTTTGCTACGCGTTTTCTAAAGTACTCCTTTTTTATCCGTAAACAAAATGACGATTTATACGCGTTATTATAACTCTTAAACAGCGTAAAATGTTGTATGCCGCTTGAAGGATAACTTTTATTGGAAAGTAACGGTAAATTTGCAATTGCTTGCGGTACATACCTTTGCGTAAAACGACAAGGAGTTCTAAATTTTTCCGAGGTGCTACAAACTTGGACATGTATCACTAACATATGCTAACAACTCCTGAATCTGTTTCGTGTACATACAAGCATAAGCTAACGCATTATCCAAAGGATTTGAGGTTCTAGCTTGTTCAACTACATCACGAAGTATGTCAGCATTTTCTTTAGTGATCATAATGTAGTCTACATGTGATTCCCTATTGTTCTTAAGCTTTGGGGAGAGAGGTTCCAATTCTACCTTATGCACTACGAGGGCAAACACTTTTGGTTTATTCATAGATTCACGACAAGGAATAACACCTTTTCCTTTTAGTTTCCTTAATTCTTCTTTCAATTCCGTTATTGCAAAAACGTTTTCTTGAAGTTGAGCATTTAAATTCGAATTTTCAATAGATTTTGCATTGATTTGAGCAATTAAAGCATCACATTGTTCTTTTGATCGAATACGTGTTGGTTTGATCGAGTCATAAAGTTGCTTATAGGTCTGTTTCAAATGTTCATTCTAAGGAATAAGCTTTGACACCATATGATCCAATTCAATATTTATAGTTTCAATCTCTTCTATGTCCTTTTTGACCTTATCCTTATTCATATTTCCACTTAAAAATTTTAATTCTCTCTTTTAACTTTTTTATGACCGTGTCTTTCTCTTGCGACTGAGCTTTCAATTCATTTAATTCAAAATATTGATCAAAACTTGGAGCACTTTGGTTTGAAACAGAATTTTCCCTTTGAAAAATTTCCTGATTAAGTTTGTAGGATCCCGTTAACACTTCACTTCATACAATCGATCACGAAATCGGAACTAGAAATGAGAAAGAAAGATTGAGTTGTTTAGAGAGAGAAAGAGGAGAGAGAATTGAGAGAGAAAGTGAAAAAGATATTTTTGATATTTTTGAACAACTAACTTTTTTTAAAGAAGAAAAAGCTTATATACCCCGTCACGTTAAAGGTACGCGCGGGATATTTAACTAGGACCCGGGCT
>BQNB010131560.1:0-12828 GCA_026074375.1 Tanacetum coccineum
AGTTTGACTGGGCCTGAGTTAGTACTAGATACGACTGATAAAGTGGTGTTGATAAAAGAGAAGCTCAAAGCGATGAGAGACCGTCAAAAGAGCTATGCTAATAATAGACGCAAACCATTAGATTTTGAGGTAGGAGATCGGGTTATGCTAAAAGTGACGCCTTGGAAAGGTGTAATTCGCTTTGGGAAAAAAAAGGTAAGTTAGCACCGAGGTATGTAGGGCCATTTGAGATTCTTGAAAGAGTCGGTCCTGTAGCTTATCGGTTGAGATTGCATGAGGAATTGAGTGGAGTACATGACACGTTTTATGTGTCAAACCCAAAAACAATGTCTGGCGGATGCTAGTCTGCATGTGCCATTGGATGAGATCAAGGTTGACAAAACTCTTCGCTTTTTTGAGGAACCTGTTAAGAATAGTGACCGTGAAGTTAAGAGGTTAAAATGTAGCAGAATGGTGGTAGTTAAGGTCCATTTGGGCTCGAAGCGAGGTCTTTAGGACTTCAGGTAAACTAAGTATCCACACTTGTTCGTTGAGCAAGGGATCATTGGGAGTTTTAAGTTAAAGTTAGGTACGTAAGGTTTCTTGTAGACCTTAGTATGCCCTTAGATGTGTTTGTGTGATTTTTGTTAAAGTTATTTTGTGAATAAACTCGAAGTCGATCTGATTTTTCAAAAACGTTGGGCTCTGTAACAACTTATAACTTGGGTTCAAGACAGTTCTTGTTTAATGAGTTGCGAGACCGGGTTGTAAATAACGTTGTTACGTAACTTAAGGTTTTTGACGAGTCTCCTCGATGACGGGCGAGGTTCAGGTATTTGGATGTTTCTTTTTGTTTGGAGCGGTTATGCAGCTATGCGTACCCTTTTGTGGGCAGGCAAAGTGTTAGCAGTAAGATATCTGGTGAAAGTTAATTGGAATTCAAAGTGTAACTTTAAGTTAACATGGGTATGGGAGGACAACTTGAAAGATAAGTATCCTCTATTAATTGTTTGGTAATTATAGAGTTGAACCTTTTGGTTAAATCTCGGGATGAGATTTCCTAAAGGAGGGGATACTATGACAACCATGACTTGAGCAGGTTAGTCAAACTATTAGTGTTGACTTATGTATCTGTTGCAATGAATGGTTTATGTAATTATATGTGTTTATATGTGTTTATGTGGATTATGTGAGAAATTGGTAGCCAATCTATTGAGTGTGATCATCTCAATGAGATTGGAATGGTGGTGAGATTGGTTGAATTCATTTCGTTCACTTTTAGTGACAAGGAAATGATTTTGTGATTTAAGCGTTTTAGTGATTTATCGTGTAAGTATTATTACGTATACGTATTTATGTGTTAGTAATGTTAGGTGTGAATAGGTGTTAGTAGTTAGAATAAGAATGAAATGTGAATTTTTATTTTTGGAAAGTTAGGTTAAAATAAAAATGAAAAGTTATTTATTTTAAATGTCTAGTAAATTGCATTTACGCAAAAAGGTATATTCAAATAAGCTTATGTTTTTTAGAAAATTAAGATAATGTTAATAATTAAGTAATTAATAAATAAAATAAAATAAATAAAAAAAGAAAAAGAAAAAGAGGCCAATCGGCCAGTTTTTAGGATAAAAAAAAAGAAAACAAATCTTACTCTAATTAAAATTGGTAAAAGATATCTATCCTAAACCTTTTTGTAAACCTTATAAATACCAAAAAACCCTTCTCCCCCTTGTTTTTAATTGTCCCAACTGAATTTTATCAAAGGAGGAAGAAGAAAAATATTTTTTTTCAAGTTTGGTGATTTTTATGTTCAAGATTCGAAGATTTAAGGTATAAATTATAATCCTTTAAGTTAATTATCATTAAAAACATGTAATAATTATTATGATGGATAATTAGGGTTTCATAACATCTGTAATTAATGATATAATAAACATGTTATAATGATTAGTGTTTAATTAGGATCATATGGGTGTATTCGTTAGGGTTTAGATCGCGTTAGAATTTGATTTAGATTGGGGCAGAATTTAAGGCTGTTTTTTTGGCTGATATCTCATTGATGGTAATAGCTTTTATCAAGTTTCCAGTGCCTATGATGTAGGTCAAAGAGTCTAGTTTCCAGAACATCCAACCTCGAAGGTTTTTGAGGTCGCGAAGTCATTCAGACGTTGGTTGGAAAAAAAGTTGTCAAAGCAGTAAATACGGATCAGATTTAGGTCAGATTACGAGGTATAAAACCCCCACTTAAAATTCGAATTTATCTTATCCCATATACAGGAGTTTAGTTCTATGTATCTATTACAAATCCCCCAAAGGATAGCTTCTGATTTGGAGTCTAAGTTTGGTTTTTAGGTCCAAACTTTTTAGTGTGCAAACAGATCCAAATTGAGACTGTTTTGAAGTTTAATTTTCTTAGGAGTACTTGTGCATGTAAATGGCTCTTGGGAATCATGAGGTAGTTAATATACTCATAAATAAACATAGGTGATTTTTGGTATGAATTATGGAGGTCAGTAAGTAGAGGTTTTGAGTACGTTAAGTCACGTTAAAATTCTGCAGTTTTGAACAAATTGTGACTAACTAGTGAAACTTCTTAATGAAGTGATTAAAGTTGGGTATGGTATCGGGGTGACCCATGGGTTTAATAGAACAACTTAGACATCCATCATATGATTGTTACATGTGCATTAAGGGTTTAGCTTAGTAGCGTGTAACACGAGTTATTTTGTTGTTTAGATTTGTGCTAGTTGTTTGTGAAGTTTTTTGTTGGAATCTTTTAGAAAGCTATGCAAAGGTGAGTTTCATAGCCCCTTTTTCTCATGTTATTTTGGGGTGAGAATGATGCTTATCTTGTTGTTGTGTTAAAATGATTTTAAGCTTGCTGTAGTTATGTGTATTAGATCGTGGGCACGTTCCGTCCTGTTGTGTTGCGATATGATATGTTTGGTATTATGGATCCCAATATGCAAAACGAGGTGTGACGGTGGTAAGATTGTGTGAGCTAATATGAGGCCATGTAGCGCACATATGTAGTTGATATGATTGTGGATCGTGGGCATGTTCCGTCCTGTTGTTGTTAAATGGTGTCATGAATTGTTTTGGTAATTGTAGGAGCTAATTGAAAATTTATTTTGGATATTGTTGTATGTCGTAAACCTATGATCTCGCTTAACTTTATGTTGACATTTTAAGCATCATTTTCAAGTGAGCGTAATGGTGCTAAGATAGAGCAAAGTGGCTAGAAGAGACCGTAGGATGCTTGGAGTTTATTTATGTTTTCTGTTTGAATAAATGCGTTAGCATGAATTGTTTGGATTATGTTTTGCATGTCATTTATTGATGAGACCTCTTTCTCATTAATAAAGACTGTTATGACCCTTTGTGTCTTTGCTTTACTTTAGTTTTCATTTTAGTATTCTCTATATAGACACCATGTGTTGTGATGATATCCATTCTTGTTACGCCTCGCGTTTCTGCCTTAGCGGGGTGTGACATTGGTCTCACATTATATGGCGATCCTTGAGACGTCGAGTCTTCATGAAGAGATTCGTGAAGTGGATCATCATGAAAATGTGGCGTTTTTGTTGATTCTTCAAAACCTTGAGAAATAATTAGAGAATGTTCTTGTTCTTGTGTTGATGTGATACTTTTTGATAGAGCATCTTGGTCAATTGACGTAGACACAGGTGAATCGGCTAAATCAACAGTTCTTGGTGCAAGAGCGACTGGAACTAGAGAGATGACAATTGTTTATTGATTAAAGTATTCATCGAACATAGGTTGGAACAAACGATCCCAATTATCTCTTGGTGGTGGAATACAAGGTTGTTGAGGAATAATGTTTGGAACAAGTCATGAACTGGATGTTGCAGGAGTCATAGACTGAAGGCCGGGTTCTAAACCGAGTTGTTCAGAAGCTATTTCCGTCAGCTTAACAAAATTGGCATGGATGGTTTCAATGATTTTTCTGGTACGTCAGCTGTAGATGCGGTAAGCTTTCTTCTTGGGTGGATATCCAATGAAAATGCTTATATCAGCTTTAGCTTGAAGTTTGCCTAAATCTTCACTATCATTGTTTGGATAGCACAGTGCACCAAAGACATGAAGGTAAGATAGATCGGGTTTTCTGTCATGTAAGATCTCATAAGCAGTTTTTCCATGGTGACGCCGTATAATTGATCGGTTTTGGTTGTAACATGTGGTAGCGATTACCTCGACCCATAGAAATAAAGGAGCTTTTGCATAGATTAACATTATTCGAGCAGCTTCAACAAGAGTACGCTTTCGCCTTTCAACAACACCATTTTGTTGTGGAGATCGCGCAAACGATGTTTCATGAGAGATACCAACACTCTCATAATAGATACGCAGAGTTTGATTGACAAACTCAGTTCCATTATCGGTACGAATGTTCTTGACAGATGTATTCAATCTCACTTGTATCATCTTCAAAAACTTGATTATGAAATCTGGAGCTTCATCTTTTGATGCTAGAAACTTCACCTATGTGAACTAACAGTAATCATCCACAATGATGATAATGTATTTTTTCCCATTTATACTTGGAACCAAGGTTGCAAAAATCGCTAGGCGCTCCCGGAGCGGTCGGGTAGCGCCTAGCGATTAATCGGTTATGCGGGGATTAATCGGGGATTAATCGGATTGGATTTTTTATATACAAAATTATAATTTTAGATATAATATATTAATATGTATAAGATAAGCATGGTATTTCAAAGTTCAAAACTTCAAATACTTCAAGTGATCCGATTTTTTCATTATTTTTCCGATTTTTGACCGATTAATCCGATTTTTTCTGATTTTTCCCGATTTTGTCCGATTTTGACCCAATTTTGACCGATTAATCCGATTTTTGGCCGATTTTTGACCGATTTTTGACCAGACCGATTTTTTAGGCCGATTAGTAAAAATCAGGGCACTTAATGGCCGATTCGCGCCTAGGCGCCGATTAATCAGCCGCCTAGGCTGATTTTTGCAACACTGCTTGGAACACGTATAGGCCCGCAAAGATCCATGTAAAGAAGATATAGTTTTTCCTAATTGGTGTCTTTAGATTTAGGTTTATGTGATTGTTTCCTACTTTTGCCCATAGCACATGCCGAACACATATGATCTGTCACACCCCGCCAAGGCGGAATCACAAGGAATGATCAATAGGCATCATCACAACACAAGGCATCAAAATATAGAAAACTAAAAATGACATTCAATAAACTTCAAGATCCAAAGCGTGTTATGAAAATGCCTAAAACAATAATCCAACATATAATGCATGAAGAACAAAACATGACAAGTTCAAATGAAAACAAAAACAGATAAATCATAGACTCCGCATGCAAGCCTATGGTCCAGCTAACTCCTCTTCCTAACTCTTCACATGTTTTGCTCACCTGAAAATGATGCTGAAAACATCAACATAATTGTTGGTGAGAGTTACAGGTTTAAGACTCACTTATGACACCGCTATCAACAAAAACAACATTTACGAACATATATGCATGGCTATTCTATCATAAAATAAATTCATATATATCTGGGGTGGATCATACCCCTCCATCCCATAATATCTCTGCGCAAGACTAACCTACTTGACTAGCTAAGTCTGTTCGGGTCTCACACAAGGTCATGTCATCCTCACATACACATGTCTTACCATAATTAATATCACATAGCAATAACACATAGCAATCATATAGTTCGACACTTAAAAACACATATCACTATTCATAATTCAAAAACAGTTTTGCATCATTTCTATCCCAAAATATAAATAAAAAGTGGGACTGTAAAACTCACCTGATGCAAAGCAAATTCCAATTCTTTTACTTAATCTTGCAAAGAATCTAAAAAAACAATACACACATATGTTACCATCGATTAGGTCACACACCCAACTCGATGTAACAATCACAACAATGAATACTCTATATCCTATCTTGATTCAACTCTTCTATATGCTCCTCATACTTGCTAACCTCAAATTACCTCACAAACTTTACTTCTCAACTTTCTGCTTTTTACTCAGTTTTTTTATAGTCACAAGATGACTCTAAATAAAATACTTAAACACCTAATTGGTTCTTCTCCTCACATCCCATAGCTCCCCAATGAGTTGTGAGCTTCTAAGCTTTTTGGATAAAAATAATAATGAGTGTAACTATTTTATAAAAATTCAACATCACAAAGTGTCTAGAATTTGACCTGATTCGACCTTCAAAAAGTTTAGCTTGAGCAGACCCATTTAAACACTTAGTAAAATTCTATAAAAATTCTAGAAAATCATAAACATAATGAACTTGCTACAGTAGCAAGTCCATTAATTAAAAAGATGTTTTGATATGGTTTTTGACCTCACAAACATAACTCAGAATCTGTCCCAAAAACTCAGTTTTGACAACGAATCTCGTTTGATTAATTTGACTAACTTCCACTCACTTTTAATTAATGAAACTACTTGGGTTGAAAAGTAGACTCTCTATAGTTAATTTTAGGCTCAAGAAATGTTGGAATATGAACAAATATAAGTTATATATATCCAGAAATTATTCGAGCCTAAGGGGACGCACACGTTAATATGTAGAACAACGTATTTAATATATTAATGTAATATATTAATTAGTGTTTTAACAAATGATCGTTAAAAGTTTAACAAGAATAAATATTAGTCGTTAATAGTTACAGGACTAATATGCAAAATCGGAAAAAGGAAAAGATTTGGTTTGTTCCTCTTCCCTTAACCGGCCGAATATCTCCTTCCATATGGAAGGAGAGTGCTTGCTTTCTCACCAAGATTGTAAGGGCTATAAAAGGAGGTCTTAGGGTGTTTTGTAAATCATAACTTCAATCTTTAAAATCCCTAAATCTCTCATTTATCTCTCTTTTGTGTTTGACCTGTTCCAAACCCACAAAAGGGTTTTTGGTTTTGTGGTTTTATACCACATTATGGAGGTTTTGTTCGTGTGTTGAGTGATTCAAAGATGAAGGTTATCATTTGTTAAACACTACTAGTACTAGCATACACGTTGTTTGCTAAGAACATATTGTGTGTGTAAACTTAGAGGGATTATCTTTTGATCCATGGTGGTTTCGCGTGGTATTATACACACGCGTATATTGAAGACGGTGTAACGTTTATTGTTATAACCAGTGTAACATTTCTGGCTAAAAGGTACACATCTTTAATTCCTTGTTAATTATAAGTTCTATACATGTTTGATCTTTCCGCTGCGTACTGGTGATATGTTTAATTGTTAATTAGATCTAAAATCCCAACAGTGGCATCACGAGCCATCGTATATGAATTTGTAATTACAAGTAATAAAATTGGACAAACAAATTAGAGTTCTTGATTAATTTTTAAGCCCTTTGGGCGTTTTATGCGTCAAGATTCGATCTTTATGCATCAAGATCCAATTTTTATTGGTTATTAAAAATTGGTTAGATGATTTCTAGGTTGTATGCAATTTTATGAATAAAACTTAATGTGTTTAAATTGTTTATTGATCCAGTTTTATGTTAGATTAATGGTTAATTTGGCATCCATGATAAATACATGCAATTTATCGTGGAGGCGATATATGATATTAATATTGTTAATTGTTAAAATTATTATGCAAATATGATGATCAAGACCTAAAACATAGAACACTAAATTTATATGGTTTCGATCCATGACTTTAAAAGCTAGGGAAGACATTGGCATGTCTTAATGGGGCCTAAAAGTTAATTTATGTACTATGTGGTATGTATTTGTATACGGCTTACGCAATCGATTATATCGATGAATGTGGCGGGAGTTTATAGGACGAAGGAGCCTTATATGGTACATACATGTTTTAATTATTAGATAATTAGGATCATTATGAATATTTGCATGGCTTAATTGTTAAGTGTTATTATTTGAATTATTGTTATGTGAATTAGTTTTATGTTTATATTGTTTTATTATAAGTATTGGACTTGTGAGAAAATAAAAAAAGTTTTTTTTCCGAAAATAAATATAAACATGACTAATTATTATGAAATCAAATTTATTATGGACTATTTATAGTTCATAATGTGTTTTCCAAATTAAAGTTTTATTTTATTGGTTAAAACTGGACGCTATGGACTCATGGGAAGTACGACTTATCCACTAGAACAAACTATAAGAGAAGTTTAAGGCGGAGTGGTCAACATTCCTAAAGAATTCAGGTTTTTTTATTATGCTTCGCGCTGACCTGATTCTCTGCTACTTTGTGTGTTCGATTGGAGTTACCATGAACCATGGCATGTCACTACAGTGTATACGTTTTTAACCATTCTTTAATCATTATTTGGAAACACATTGAATCGTTAATTTTAAAAAGGTAACACTATTTATACATTAGATGTATAGAAAATATGTGATACCGTAATAAATAACTTAATTGAGTAAATTTTTTATTAAAATCTGTGATACGAAGTTGTATGCATGCTTCTTCGTACATATTTGTCACGACAAATAATATATGCTTTTAACTAAGTTATTGCCATCCAATTTGTAAAAACACTTGTAGATGCTTTTTACTATGCGTAAGACGTATGTAGATCGTAATCCCAAGGTGATTGTACACTTTTTCATGAGACGTTAGTGTTACACAATCACAGTTTTCGATTGGACAACTTAATCGGTTTATTGGTGAGACCTTAGATCGAGGCATAGATGGGATGAAACATGCTTACTATAATATTATTGTAATAAAGTAAGTCCCATAATATTCTAGAAATTGCACCGATGGCAATTATTGATCGTCAATTACCTTTTGAGAACACCATCACTAGTAGATCAACTGATGTGGTGGTGGTACGTCAAGTAGGATCCTAATCTTTGGAAAATTAATTGTTTATTTGATTAAACATGGGTAGTTAATTTTCTTCAAGAAGTTTTATCGAAAATACTAATTCTTGAACTTTAACTATGTTTTGTAGATGGCGGTACCTGTTCAAAACACAAACCATTCGGCTTTCAGGTCGATGTTTGAAAGAGAAACTTTCTGGAAATAATTTCAATGACTGGTTTCGTCAACTTAAGTTAGTCTTGAGAGTTGAAAAGAAAATGTATGTCATTGAACAGCCATTACCCGTGGCTCCTGCTGTAGATTCCGAGGCACAAGTGTTGTCATAATTGAATGCAATTTATGATGCATATAATGAGGTTGCTTGTCTTATGTAGTATGACTGCTAAGGTGTACAGACAGTTTGAAAACTCCTCACCATATAACATGATAAAAGAGCTTAAAGCTATGTTTGAAAAACAAGCTAGAGTGGAGAGGTTTGACCTAATCCAAACTTTCCATGCTTGCAAACAAGAGGAGGGTAAGCCAGTTGCTGCATATGTCATCCAGACGAAAGGATATGTAGATCAACTAGAACGTCTTGGTTATGTGCTTCCACAGGATCTTATAGTAGGTCTTATCTTAAATGGCCTTACTAAAGATTTTTCTGGTTTTGTAAGAAATTACAATATGCATAACATGGGGAAGACAGTGTGTGAACTACATGCTATGCTTATTGAGTATGAAAAGGGTTCACCTTAAAAGGCTGAAACACTACAAGTACTGATGATTAAAGGTGGTAAAATCCAGAAGGCCAATAAGAAATAGCTTAAAGCTAAAGGCAAGGGTAAAGCTAATGGCAAGGGAAGAGATAAACAATTTTATATTCCTAAGCCTAAAAACCCTAAACCTTCTACTAAAGAGCACCCAGCTAAGGATGACGCCTGCCACCACTGCAAGGAGGTGGGTCATTGGAAGAGGAATTATAATGTCTATCTTGCTAAGTTGTTGAAGAAAAAGAAGCAAGTTGGTTCTGCCAGTTTTTCAGGTATCTTCATAATAGAATTATTTGCTTTCCCTAATAAATACTAGGTGTATGACACGGGTTGTGGTACTCACATTGGTATTACAAAATAAGGATTTAAAGAAGCAAGGAAGCTAAAATAAGGAGCTCTTTATTTGTACGTGGTCAATGGTGTTCGTGCGCAAGTAGAAGCCATGGGAAGTTTTGACTTGGTTTTGCCTAATGGCCTTGTGATTTGTTTAGACAATTGTCATTATGCGCCTTCTATAACTAGAGGTGTTGTTTTAGTTCACCGTTTGGTAGAAAATAGATTTGTCCAGTGTTTTATGGATTTTGGTATTTCAGTTTCTAAGAACAATGTTCATTATTTAATGTTATTCCCAGTAATGGTATTTATGAAATTGATATGCATGATCTTGTACCAAATGTTAATTCTATTTATAATGTTAGCACTAAAAGAGCCAAACACAATTTGGACTCTACTTATCTATGGCACTGCCGTCTTGCTCATATAAGTAAGAAACGTATTGAAAAGCTGCAACAAGAAGGGCTTTTAAAATCAACATATGATGAGTCATTTGATCAATGCGTATCTTGTTTATCGGGCAAGATGACAAGGAAATCGTTTCCACATCGTCCCGAAAGGGCGACTGATCTTCTTGGAATAATACATACTGATGTGTGTGGTCCACTTAGACATGTGTCAAGACAAGGTGCTAGCTACTTCATTACATTCACGGATGATTATAGTCGTTATGGTTATGTTTATCTTCTTAAACATAAACATGAGGTCTTTGAAACATTCAAGGTGTTTAAGAATGAAGTAGAAAATCAACTCGGGAAGACAAGCAAGGCTCTTCGATCAAATCGAGGTGGCGAATACATAAGCCAAGAGTTTAAAGATTATCTTAAAGCGTGTGGAATTGCCCAACAGCTTACTCCTCCTTATTCACCACAACATAATGGGGTGTCTGAAAGAAGGAATCGTACATTTGTTAGTCATGGTTCGATCAATGATAAATCTTACAACTATGTCGTTATCCTTTTGGGATTATGCTATAGAGTCTGCAACACGCATTCTCATTATGGTTCCAACCAAGAAGGTTGATAAGACACCATATGAATTATGGTATGGAAAAGTTCCTAATTTGTCTTACTAAAAAGTCTGGGATGTGAGGCGCTTGTGAAGCGGGATACGCTTGACAAACTCCAACAAAGATCTGTTAAGTGTATCTTTATAGGATACCTAAAGGGAACAATGGGTTACTATTTTTACTTTCCACCTGAAAACAAAATAGTTGTTGCGAGGTATGCTGAGTTCTTTGAGAAAAATCTCATAACTCAAGAAGTCAGTGGGAGGCCATAGATCTTGAAGAAATTCAAGATGACGATACACGACCTTCTAAAATCACTAGCGAAATTCCTATAAAGGTTGAAGGTTTTGAACCACCTCAAGAGGAAGTGATTATGGTTCGTAGGTCTGAAAGGACACATCGAGCTCCAGATCGTTTATGTCTAAATGTAGAAGAAGAGGAACATAGTCTAGGGGATCTTAATGAACCCACTAGCTATAAAGCCGCGATGTTAGATTCTGAATCTAATAAGTGGATCGATGCTATGAATGCGAAAATATAATCCATGATAGACAATATGGTATGGGTCTTTTGTAGGGGACTCCGCTTTCTTTAAGTCTTATTTATTTATATTTTTGACACATATATTTTTCTACCTAATTTATCATATAATTTTTGCAAAAAATGATTTTTAATATATTTTTACTAATTGAGGAAATACATAGCTTTTTTTTCTTTAAAAATCTTTAAAAATAAATTATTAATAATTCAATTGTTACTAAATAAAGTACGATTTGATTTTTTTGAAATATGAATACCCCACTTGACCTTTTCCTTTACAAAGTAAAAGATTAGTTTGTACAATATGTATAATAACATATATTTTGATTAGTTCATAATTTCCTTTAAGTGTTGTAATACTTAATTTTTGATTTTTAGTCAATTAAGGCAAGAAAAATGGTTCATATTCTACCAAGCCAGTGCCCAAACCTAGCAGTAACGGTGTATGGTTTCTGAAAGAATGTGGCCACGCCAATCTTCGTCTTTTTGAAATTTTTATGTTTCGTTAGTTACATACATAGCTTTTATATGCAAAACTTCACTTTCCTCAATGAATATAATACATATGATTTTTTATATTATTATAGTATTGGTTTCACTTCTTAACTTCCCAAAAAAAAATACAGTAAATATCTTTTTATTTTTAATTATACTTCTTAAAAATTCTTTATTTTTCCGTAACTTTCAAATCTAAAGTAGCGGTGACAAAATGGGCGAGTCGGACACGCACAAGAAAAGGGCAAACGAGCGAATTCAACACTAAGACTAAACGAGCACGAGCTAAATGAGCACGGGCCAAACGAGCCGTCTTTAACAAAAAGGCACCGATTGATTATAAAAATTTACAATCAAAAAATGTTTCTCTCAACTCACCAATAAAATTGAATATATCATGAAATAAACAATTGAAAATTGTAGAGTGAAGTAGTAGTCTTGGGTAATTGAAATTACAGATTTATTGCAAATTATATGTAGGTACGGTTAGTATAACTAAATGCAAAAAATACACATTAATGCTTTTAACTTTTTGAAAAAGCAACATAATTGACATATCTAAATGCCAAAAAAACCTAATTATAATATTTAAGGTAACTGCATTGACATATCCACATGTAAATCACAATTGTTCGATTATACATGTTTAAACACACAATACAAGTTAACAAAAAGGGAGAGTAAAACTTAGGAAACACGGTAAACAAGGAAAGTTTTAGAAGCCGACTCGCCATCTCTAACAAAGTGTAAGAAGTATACTTGTTTTATAACTTGAACTTATAAAACAAAACATGATCAAATGCTAAATTTGCATAAGACCGTTCAAGCCGGTATGATTGCCTCGAATAGGATCCATACGCACAACGCATTGCACTTTACT
>BQNB010131561.1:0-18763 GCA_026074375.1 Tanacetum coccineum
AAGTTTGAATGGTCTAAATGGGTTCACATATTTTGTATTGGCAAAGAAGGAATGGAATAAATTGAGCCTTGTGGAGGTGTAGTTGGGCTGATCTTAGGAATAAAGGAGGAGGTTTAGTTTTCCATGTTACTATTTGCATACTAGTGTATTGTGTCAAGTATGAGAAGATAAAGGGGGTTAACCAAGCTAGAAAACATGTTGTCTACCTTCCCCTTATAGATGACGATTTCTAGAAGGTTTAGAGGAGGGTTTTTTATAGTTTTTGAAAGTATAAGGTGTAGTTATGTAAGTATATAAAAGGTGGTGAAGTGTTGGTAATTTATGTATGCATGCATGCAAAATCATGCAAGTTTAAATGACTTACGTAAAAGTTAAAATATTGAATGCGTATGACTTGTAAATTATGTTTTTGAGGATGATAATGTACTTGTTATGCATAGATTAAACTTAGTCTAAAGGCAGAATTCGTTCAAATTTGTTTCTCGTTGTACGCGGGATAACCTAACCGGTTATACGTAAAGTCTAAGATTTGCTTGTTTGGAATAAAACATTCAAGTTAATAAATAAATGTAAACCCAAAATTGCTGGTTGTCACATTCTCCCCTTTTTAAGAAAATTTTATCCCGAAATTTAGTTCCTGTTATCCGGTGATTAGGTATCTGAGAAAGGGTGTGGGCAAGTATTCGAAATAGTATTTGAGTATCAACCATAAATGAGTTCATAAAACAGTGCCAAAAATAGTTCATAAAATAATTTCAAGCTTTCCACCCAAAAACGAGTAATACAATTAAAAAAAGTTGTGAATACTCACACAAAATGTTTGATATTCAACAGTTTACGTATAAAGTTGATTTAAACATAACTCTAATATAACGACCCCTAATATAGCATAAATCTTTCCTAAGTTAAACATAGGTGATCATGCTATGTTTAACTGAGTTCTAACGATGCAATACTCAGCTTCGTTACGCTTTTAAAAGTTGTTTTCATCATTTGGGATTGACAAACTGTGACGAGTTTTAATATTTTCTAAAACGGTATTTGGTAAGGTAATAAAAAAAATTTATAGACCATTGTATCACTCATAATGTCATAAAACGTTTTAGTATTGATTTAGAAACCGTTAAAATAAGGGAGCATGTTTCTTCAAAATCACAAAAAGTAAAGAGAATGAGGCGTTACTAAATCGTGTTCCAAAAGTAGGTGTTTCAAAAGTATGGGACGAGTGCTCAAACTCGAAGGTAAATAATAAAATAACCAGTAGGATCGGCAGACTGTGACAAGTTTTAGTGTTATATCAAACATCATTTATATAAAGGTAAGTGTAAACGTATAGTGAGTATGCACGCAAAATGTTATGATGCAATGGTTATAGTATAAGCCTAACAATGCAACCTAGTTCTCTATAACATTAGCTCTAGATACCAATATGTCACACTCCTAAAATATCACATCGGAAGGTAATCAGGGCGTGGTGACTTCATAGCACAAAGAAGCATAAGAATATAAAGAACGACCTCTATATGAGTCATTTAAAAAGTTGTTCATTCGATACATTGCGTAAAATAAGTTTTCAACCAAGTACAATCCATAGTTTCAACACAAAAGATAAATTGTTTCCAAAGGTAATCAAATGAACAAAGTAATGCAAGAAATCTCCATAAGAGGCAACCACGACAAGCGCCTCTAACCATGAGATTTCATAAAAGCTAGCCATGTAGATTATTAAGAACCTGAGAAATACATGCTAAAATGTCAACATAAAGTTGGTGAGTTCATAGGTTTTAGTAATCAGTAACGTTCGTTAAAAGTAGTGTAGACCAAAAGGTTTCTGAGTGTATGACTATTGTAACACATACATTATCACAAGAAAAGTATTACTATTTCACTAAGCTCATGACATCGAAGCCTTAACGTTGCATGCAAATCCCAGTCTTTTAGATCCGTGCCCTGAAGTTCGATGTTTTGCCATAACATTCAAGTACTACCTTAAATGAAATGCGTCCATTTGACATGATAATCGGTTGTTACATACCTGGACGGGGGTTGTCAACCCCAATAGATCTATCCACAGCCTTCATGCTTACACAAAGTAATTAATGGTTCATGATACCGGGGACTTCATGGAAAAAGAGTAACTTAGGCAATACGTAAAAGTTTAAAGTACTTGTGTCCATATGTAAAAACGAGCAATGTATTCTCACCTCGAGTGTTTCAAAACAAGTATAAATAATGTAAAAGTGGGGCTACAAAACTCACCTCTAGTGAATGATAAAATCGGGAAAAATAACGCAAGTGCTTAAATAGCTCGAGTCCTAACCGCGACCTAATTAAATAATGAGGTGCTTTAGGTTTACAACAATGAGTGCACTAAATGCATATGAGTTTTATAAATATTTTCTTCAACCTACTATGCTTGCGTCTAAGGGTTTTCAAGATCAAAATATACTTTATAATTAAATTTGCAAGTGTTTTATATAAGAAAGTTACTAAAATAGCTTGCTGAAATTAGGGGTTTCTCAACTTCACGGGGTCGTATCTCCCTTGTTTTCTACCGTAATAATACGTTTCAAAAGTCTAGGTCGAAGGATTTCGAGTTATGTTTCAAAAAATATAAGCCTCGTAAATCAAGTCAAAGTTTAAAGGGTCCAAATCTGGTCTAGAAGGCACAAAGGTTCTAGTGTCCCTAGGACAGAAAGTTCAGCTAAAATTGTTTTAGTCATAACCCACTCAATTTTTATCCTTTCGGCTTGATCCAATTTGCTGAGTTTAAGTTAAGGTCTTATCTACCATAGTTTCAACTGGCTCAAAATGCTAAACCACTCTTAAAGGGCTCATAATTTCATTCAAAGTCCAGAACTCAGATTTGCGCACTAATCTTGTAAAATTCATTTTAAAATGTAAACGAATTTGATTTCTTTGGGCACCTATATAAAGTTTTCTAACAAACTATATTAAGATATTTTGAAAAGATTTTACTCATGGGTTACCCTAAAGCTGTCATTACAAGCTCACATGTCAACATAAAAATCTACTCAAATCTAGGGGTTGTAAAACAAGTTTTTTAACATATTTCTCTTATACACAAGCATACTAAGGAGTTATAAATCATATATGAAGTATGTAAAATGTATATAAATATGAAAATAATGATACTTACAAAGATGGATGAAGATGGATGCTTAAGTATGCAAGATTACCCAAAATAACTAAGAAACTCTAGTTTTTATGCTTCCAAAACCCTTGTTTTTATACCCTTAACCAAATAAATCTTGCACCCCTTGTTCTTGATGTGTTGCCTGATGAAATTAAAGAGGAAAAGAGAGTGTGAAATTTGTTTGAATGGTGTGTTATGATAAGAGTTAGGTAGTGTTTCTTATATAGGAAAAGAATGGGTAAGTTTGAATGGTCTAAATGGGTTCACATGCTTTTGTATTGGCAAAGAAGGAAAGGAATACATTGAGCCTTGTGGAGGTGGAGGTGGGCTGATCTAAGGAGGAATAATAGGGAGGGTTTGGTTTTCCATGTTACTATTTGCATACTAGTGTATTGTGTCAAGTATGAGAAGAGAAAGGGGGGTTAACCAAGCTAAAAAACATGTTGTCTACCTTCCCCTTATATATGATGATTTCTAAAAGGTTTAGGGGAGGGATTTTGTGTAGTTTTTGAAAGTATAAGGTGTAGTTATGTAAGTATATAAAAGGTGGTGAAGTGTTGGGTAAATTGTGTATGCATGCAAAAATCATGCAAGTTTAAATGACTTACGTAAAAGTTAAAATATTGAATGTATATGACTTGTAAAATATGTTTATGAGTATGATAATGTACTTGTTATGTGTAGAATATACTTATTCTAAAGACGGAATTCGTTCAAAGTTGTTTCTCGTTGTACGCGGGATAACCTTACCGGTTATACATAAAGTCTAAAATTTACCTTTTTGGAATAAAACATTCAAGTTTATAAATAAATGTAAACCCAAAATTGCCGGTTGTCACATCTTTTCTTCTTGTTGACATCTTAGGCTAAATTAATTTGTGTTTTCTTATAATTACATGAAACCTAGTTATAAATTATAATACTTGATTTATTGTTTCTTGTTAGTGGTGTGCACGTTAGTTAGTAGAAAACTAGTTATAAACCGTAGATTAGCTAGACGTCTACTGAAACATGACTAATTAACAAACTCTACGTCTTAGATAGTTAATTTATGTAATTAATTATTGTCTGTGGTTTACTATTAGTTAGCTAAACATCCTATAGGCGTCGCTTGCTTAGGTGATCACATAGGCACGAGACTGACCAACTCACAATTTGATTAGGTAATACTTCACATTGCACTAGCAAGGGAGTGACAACCCAATAGATTAGATAGAGTAACTAGGGAGTAATCCATGACTAAGTGAGCATGTTATACGAGTTTTCACCACTTTTACTTTCTTGCATTTATGATTAGATAATTAGATTAGTTAAAAATACCCTCTTTAAACTAATGATTTAAATTGCTTTTATAAAATAAAAATATAAAAAAATTTCCCTTAACCATTAGGCCTTTGTGAAATAGATTTTGAGTCTACCTCATTATACTCTTAGAGAACGATCAACCTCCCCTCCCCTCGAGTATTGCCTATACTACACATCAACGGGTAGGTACTCTGCTTAAGAGAGTTGTAAAGCTTAGGTGTTGCAACCCGCCACATTAATTATGCCAAATGAATCCTCTCATACCTTCCCCTATTCTTGACATAAATCCTAGGTAGATCTAGATTTCTTGGTGGATTCCTTGGTCTATTTTCTCTTCTGATCTGGGTTGATGAACCACCAGCTTCTTTTTCATTTTGAGCCCAAGAACTACTAACATCATTAACTACAGAGTTCACATTAGCTCCAGCTTCCTGTTCTGTTCCTTCTTGACAGTCTTTCATGACTGATTTTTAGGTCTGAATATTAAGATTAACAGAGGAGTTTTTTCTGTTGTAGGGTTCATGCTCAAAGGACTCTTTAGTAGTCCAATCGTGGTTGAAGTAGTCCATTTAATGCTCCAATCAGGTTTTAAACAATTTAATTTAATTAAAAAATTTAGGTTTTTGGTGAATTTCAGGAAAACCAAAATTGGGGGAGAGTGAAGTGTTAGATTAAGTTAGTTAGGGAGTCTTTTATAATGGGAAAATAAGTCAACTGTTATTTTGGTTAGTGGAATAACTAGTCACTAACATCTAAACTAACAAGACATCATAGTCAAATACAAGACAAAAAATAAACGGACACGTCACCAAGTATTTTGAATACACCGGTGACTGGTGAACAAATTGGTAACAATGAAAAGACTTAACTAGTTTCATTACCTAACTTGTAAACAAATCCACCATATTACCTAACTTTATAGTATGTGGGAAGTTCGTTTCTATTATATGGACTTAACCCTAATATGTAATCCTTTAATAAACTTTCAGCTTTTGTTCATTTGTCTTTGTAAAATTATGTGTAAGAATAAATTGTGTGATCACTTACAATAATTTATACTTAGTATAATTTATATTCAAATATGGAGAGATTGTTAGGCTAATTCAGTGTCCACTGGTCTTTGTCTAGATTTAAACATAAATTCGATTACGTAAAGAAGACTCTCTGATGATGAAATCAAAGAGAAACTCATGAAGACTCGCTGACAAGAACTCAACGAGCAACCTCAGCGTAGTTCAAGTCAAATGCATTGTCAAAGAAGTCAAAGATTACTAGAAGACATACTCGCTAGTTGATACGGAAGTTGGATAGCATGTAAATGGAACACGCTAGTAGATAAAGGTTCATCGGGGTTTGACAATACCCTGACGAACTTAATCAACTCTTTGACTCCCGAACATCGCTCAACTCCTTTTCTCTTAAGTGTTTGGGCGGAACTTTCCAAATATGCAAAAAAGCGAGACAAAATGCGTTTTGATTACGTCAATGCAAGTACGAGTTGGTGAAGTACGTGAACGATTAAAATTGTTCACAAAAAGTACTTGTTATGTGTCCAAGAATGGAAACATTAAAAGGAAGATGTACTTTTTCACAGGATGTTTGACACATCTCAACCACCTCACTAAGAAGACATCCCTATACTTACTATAAAAGAGAATGTTGGTCAAAGAGTAAATGTGCATCACTACGTTATTAATTGTGTGTATTTATTATAGTGCATTTACTCTTTTGAACTTACAGTAGGTCTGTAACCCAATCAGAGATACCTCATAAGTTCACTAGCAAACTCAAAATATTTTAATTTGCTTGGTATCTTTTATTGTCATTCAACAAGTGTTATTCCCGTGCAACACTTTGTAATTCTTTTATTCTTATCCATAAAGATATTACACGTTTGAAAAAAAATACATGTGTTTCCATTTACTTACTTGTTTCTACACTTTGTTGTTTAATAGTCATGATTTTGGGACTTTCACGGTTGAAGTCCAGTTCACAAAATTTAGACTTATAAGCATGAACAAGGTTTTAAACTCGCGCTTCGCTGCGGAGCGCGGGTTTCAGATTTCAACTTAAGAGCATGACCCATGTACTCTCGACTTGAGCATACTTCTCAGGTCATAGATATATACATTACAAATTACACAGCTTATGAACGTTTCCAAGTAGTTGTAGAAATCATCTACTTCTGGAAATTCATATGTTAATTTTTTTGACTTTCATTTACCGGAAGCTTGTTTATACGAAAGTTTAATTAATGAGCACAGTAAAGAAGTTTTACAACCATGTGCCCTTATCCGTTCACACGATCCTGGTGCATTGGCCAAGAATCTTTAGTTTCCCCATCTTTAGTTCATTTCTTACAAAAACACATTCATAAAATAGTAAAAATCTATCAGGAGGTGTTTGGATAGGCGTTTATATTTATGTATCAGATAAGAAATTATAAGTCTTTTAGTCGTACATGTTTTGCCACAGGTTATTCTAGTGTTGTCAAATACGCAATAACAGAACTATTGGAATATGCCCACTCGCAAGCTAAAAGGTATTGTTCATAAACAAATAAACATGTGAAGTTTTCCTCCTATGAAGATGACTATTCCGTTTACTACGAATGAAACTGAATCATAGACAGTGGAAAGTTTGATTTTGGCCTTTTTTCGTTAGTTGTATGATATGAGGTATACCGAACTCTTAAACTTACATTGTGACTCAATTTTGCCTCTTTAAAACAGGAAAGATCAGTTTTGTAGCATAATCGTATACTCTTTATTCTTCTTTAAGTTAAAGCAAACCTAAGTGGATGCAATTCATGTAGATGTGGCTATACAAAAAATTACTATACATTAGGATAAAACAAAAGGTCGCGATGTTTTCATTCTCGACTGTTACCTTTCATGTGAGCCAAAAAGCACCTTGCCTTTAAAACAAAATGAGCCAAAAACACATTGTAAAACAACTTAATTTGCTTACGGTAGCAAAAGATAAAGTTCAACACACGTCAACTTGACTTTTTGTTAGACTTTTGTGCATTACTTAGTACGTTTACTAAAGGTGATCTTTCTCAAACCATAGTTACATCATTCTGCTCACATACATGCATAATTTAGACTCAAAGGGTTATATATCAGTTAATGTCTAAGCAAAATCTTTCTACTCTATGTCTACTTCTAAAAATAAATAAAACATACCTTTTTACAGAATTGTCGGGAGCCTTTTCATATTCCTCCTCGTATTTAGTCGTTTTGGAGCTTCTGGATAGTCCGGATACTATAAGGAGCAGATCATACAACACATTACATGTGCAAATATCTACGCAAAACTACTTGAATAACTATAAAGTAATAATATTTATAGGTTACTTACATTTTCGTTTTCCTCTCAGCTTTACTCCCTTATCCTATTGAATTGCTCCTTTCTGTTTGTTTTCACTGTCACAACTACCAATGGGTATAAAGTAAGATATGTAAGCAGGGTGTCGTTCAAAAAAAAGATATAAGCAGGGTTTGTTTGATCCAGTTTAAATTTTCATGAAATGCACATAAATTTTAAGTACTATTAGTAATGGTTAGAATAGTTTTTGGCTTTGAGAGGGTATGGATGGGCCGCTTTTCTCTTTCGCCGAGGTGGTGAGACAGGCTTATTCGTTCCACTTTTCTGGACTTTCAGAAAGCACTTCTGTGCATGGCTACAAATCTGCTCAATACACAACAGAGTATTTTAGATTGTCACCACAAATACATATAAGTAGAGAAGAAAATAGCGTATAGAAACTAAGGCGACACCCACTGTAAGCAATCTCGAACACCCCTATAAGTAATTATCTCTTGTTTTATCAGAACATGCTAGTCTGCAATGTTGCTAATGCAGAGTGGTCTAGATCATTATTTATTTACTGCTGCGTTTCAAAGCTTTGGTGTTTATTAGGTGCTGTGAAAACAAAATCATTTTCAATGTCACACTTACAAAAAGTCACACGACACTTTTATTATAGGCCTTAATCTTTTTATAAAAAGAAGAAAATTAGAATCATTTTCATATTTATTGATATAATTGATAAATTAGATGGTAAAGTTATTATCGAAGTAATAGATAATGATCTTTTTGCTCCACCAAGAAGAAAAGACATGAAGGATGAAGATACTTTTAACCTTTAGCAACCTCATAATTAATTTCGCACTGGTCAGGTCATCCATCCTTTTGTATTTGGTACCTGCACACAACACAAAATGCAAGTGGTCATAAGCGCAGCTAAAGATTGGAAGGTGGGTATGTTGGGTAACGAATCGGGGCTGGCTGGGTTGGACTTATGATCAAGCGTCAATTAGAACGTTTTATATTAGAATATATCAAAACACTTTTGCAAAAACTACCACCATAGCACCAAAGTGGCTTTCTTATTAGCCGTTTTACATTTACTGCGAAGTTCCTCTTTATTACAAACAACAAAAAATACCATTATGAATACATATTCATAGCTCAATTCATGAAAGTTTTATTCATTATTCAACAAAAAATTTGCGGTATACACAGAACCAAGCACCCCATAAACGGTTTCTACATTAGAGAAGATTACAATTACTACTTTTCCTTCCATATTTTGACACAGCAATGCAAAGGCACATTAAGCAAAACCAATATAAGCATCATAAGCAACATAGCTTCCTTGAAGAACATTACATAAATATTTTAAAAATCGATCTATTAAATTAGGAAATTCATGTACAAAGAAACTTGCTTAAAGCACCAAGCTTTGTCTCCATTCAATTTTGAAGTAAAATTCATTTTAATTATATTTTTCCTTTAAAAGACAAAGAAAGTTCTTAAGCTGATAAGAATCAAAATGAAACAATTTGTGCATTTATATAGTCGTTAACCTTGATCAAAATGGGTTATCAGTCACAGCCAAATTTGTGCAGCATCTAAGATCAGTTTAACCTTAATATTTATAATATCTCTTCAAATTGCAATAAAGAGGATCATATAAAAATATTTTTTCAAAACTCATACAATGCTTATGAAAGCACCTATTAAACAATAGTATCTAATAACCATGGAGCTCTTATGATACGTCTAAAAGCATACATTACAGGTATAATAGCCATGGAGCTCTTACGATACGTCTATTAGCTTGAGTGATACATAAAAGCCATAAGACTTTCCAAATAAGCTTAACCCAAACACCCTTAACGGATCATTTTTCCAAAACATAACCAAAAAGACGTAATTAGATTAAAACAAATCTGATTATTTACTTTCAGCAACTGATTTTTTAGATGCAACATAATGCCTAAAAATAATACCCGCTGATCTTCAACTATGAAAGAAGAAATCTTATTTGCTAACCCCTTTAAAATATAATTTTAGTAAACTGATATTAACTGCATATATTAACTGATATGTAATCAGCGAGAAAAAACTAACAAAAAAAACTTTAAATGACCCATTTTGACCCATCTTCCAATTTACAGAGTTTTACCCTGGCTAACATGTTTCTTAATACTTACTACTTAGACTCCTTAATTGCAGTACATCTCACTATTACAAAGTAGGCTTGCCTCAAGATCCTATCGTTGTCAAATAATAAGGTAATTTATATCGTACAAAGACATTGGGCGAAACCGAAGACACGTGTAAATTAAGACGCTCAGTGGGACGATTAGTCCCGACACGAAAAAGAGTAACCATGGGGTAAACTGAAACTGGGTTTGGGTTTTTAGGTGGATCGGGAATGATAATAGGTGATTGAGCTACAGGTTCGTTTTGGGTCGCAGCTGAGTGAGTTGGGGTAGGCGTTTGTTGTTGGACCGCAGACGTAGATGGGGGAGGTGAGTGTTGTTGGGGCGTGGTAGGTAATTAGATCGCATCATGGTGGTGTTAGATCGGGGTGTTATGAATTGGAATAATGGGTTCAGGTGGGAGTGGCACAGCGGGATTGATGGGAATTACTGGTGGGATAATATCTGGTATGTCGTCTAAAAAGGTATAGGTAGGTGGTAAAGCGGGTTGAGTCTAGCCATAAGAATAAACGGTCTCATCAAATGTAACATGACGAGAAACGATGATCTTATTTTTTTTTAAATCAAGACAACGATACCCACGATGATTGGAAGCTTGTCCCAAAAAGATTGAAGGTGTGGCGCGTGGTTCAAGCTTGTGGTTTGTATGAAGGTGAGGGTAACATAAACACCCAAAGGTACGTAAAAGGCTATAGTCAGGGTTTGTTCCAAACAAGCGGGTATAAGGTATTTCATTGTTGATGGCAGTAGATGGTAGAAAGTTTCAGGGCTGGATATTAGGGAGTGCGACAGGTGTGCTCGCATAGGGCCACCACCAAAGAGGGGCAGGGTCTGCTACCAACAAGGTTGGTATAAAATTTCGTATAAAATTATGAATTTTTTTGTACAATTAACCGAGGTACAATGTACTAATTCGTATGAAAGAAGGAGCATAATTCGTTTATACGTATTATGTTTTAGTATTTAATGGCGGCCAATCATATATAAATTGCACATGGCCACCAAATCATTAGACACCAGCCTGGAAAGTTAATAGGAGAGATGGGCCAAGGTGAGTGGCCACATTGAGGGCTTCTACCCAAAAAGTAGGTGGAAGGTTGGCTTGAAAAAGTAAGGTTCGAATGAGGTTATTGATAGTACGAACCATGCGTTTAGACTTACTATTTTGTTGAGATGTTTTAGGACATGAGAAACGAAACTGAATGCCGTTGTCAGCAAAAAGTTTATGAAGGTTACGGTTGTCGAATTCACCACCATGATCACACTGAAGGGAACGAATTTCACACTTGAAATGAGTACGAACATAGGTACGAAACAATACAAACTTAGACAAAACATTAGATTTATTATGCAAAGGATAAACCCAAACAAATTGCGAATAGTGATCTAAAAATAAAACATAGTATTTAAACCCTGAAAGACTCGGTATGGGTGAAGTCCACACATCTGAGTAAATAATGTCAAAATAAGAAGTAACGACAATATTAGAACTGACAAACGGAAGCCTCACGTGCTTTCCAAGCTGACAAGCATGACAAAGCACATGAGGTTTCTCCTTATTACACGAAATAAAATTATTGGAAACAAGATGACGTAGCACTTCACGTCCTGGATGTCCAAGACGTTGGTGCCACGTATGCTGACTAACAAGGAAAACATGAGGAATCAAAGATGGAGCCGTGACTGGGTAAAGATCCCCCGTGCTATCGCATCGGAGAAGCACCTGACGCGTCATGAAATCCTTAACAGAAAAACCAAACGCATCAAATTTATTTAATAGTACAATTATTGTCACGAACAAACTGACGAACATAAATTGAATTTTTTACAATATAGGGAGTAATAAGAACATTATTTAGGTGAAGAGATCGAAAGGGAGTTAGCAAAATGCTATGGCCCATATTGGTGACAAGAATTGAATGACCGTCACCAACCGAGACAGATGGATAAATACACAAATTAAAAACATCATTGAGATTAGTAACTGAATTATTAGGATGAGAACTCACACATGTATCCATGTTCCAAGCACCACTAGAAAGATCCTGAGAAGCCACGGTATTAAAGGCATGCGGTAATATTGTCTCATGTCCCTGTCCCAAAGCAGTGGACTACAAGTTGGTCTGGGCCGACTGAGGAGAAGTGATCTCATGAACTGACCGTTGGGCCGATGGATAATAAACCTGTACTGAATTAAGTGGTTGACTATATTGGGTCGGATGATACAATAGTGGCCCATACTAGGCCTGCTGTGAATGATACAAGAGTGACCCAGGTAGGCTGGTAACATTCGTAATTGACTGAAGCGGCCCATTTGTGGCAGTAGGAGATGGAGTAACAATCATTGTGACGTAGGGTTTATGAAGATAAAATAATGACAAACAAATATTAGGGTTTTAACTCGTGACAATAATTCTCCCTTTTAGGAGTTTGAAACTAAAGGAAAAGACTAGCAAGATGGAATACTCATTAAAAATTGTATACCCCACTTTGTACACGCATCAGTAATGACCATAAACTAAATTGTTGAGTAAACAATAATTAATGTATTGTTGAGATTCTCTTTATAGAAACGAATGCAAGATCCAACAACCTAGTAGATATAAAAAAGAACACCAAAATCCAAACTCACCACGTCTATACTTCGCAGCGAGAAACAAACCAGAAGATCGAACAAAGAACACCAACTAATAGACAAAGAACACCAACGAGATCAAACTGAATCAATCGAACAAATAAAGAAGAAAACTTCTCGTGAACCAAAGCACGAAAATACCAGTCCGTGACCTAAAGCACGAACAACCAATAACAAACGAGCGGATTTGTGACCTAAGCACAAATCACCACTGTATATTTTTGGACTTGTTACCCAAAGAACAAGTCACCAAAAGATGAATTGTAGAGATTTTGAAGGGATAACATTAGAAGAACTAGTGTGTAAGGGATGGGAAAAATTATTCTAGGGTTTTGGATCGTAGTGTATTAGGGTAAATAATTTATGTGTCCTCAATAACAATCATCGATTCGACATATATACAATACAAGAATATTTTAGATTTGGGCTTGAGCCCAAGATACACTAATAGTAATACAATACGGGCTAACATTTTTATTTATTAAAAGGAGTTAAGAGGGTTGTAAGTATTAGTAATACCTTGTTCAAAACAAATCTTAGTCATGTTTACCACATCTATTCAGATGCATAGTGAAATGCTTTGCCCTCAGAAGTGTACTTATGAGCATTATAATGATACGTGACAACAAAATCTAGATGCCTCACACCTTGTAGTATGATATAATCATCATCCCGGTTTGTGGAAATATCAGACAACTAACTCATTGATACGTAGCTTTGCCCTCAGAAGTGTACCCTTATCAATTCATAAGCTAAATCATTTTCCGCTACCACATATGATATATCATGTCCTACAAACAATAATTAAACCACATTTGTTTTAGAAAAAGAAAAAACACAATAAAATATGAAGAAGAATAAGCAATAACTAATCACGCAAGGTAACACATAATTTATTTTGGTAATGATAAAGATTTAAGTTGTCTACTCAGTTAAATATGTAAAAACAAAGTTCTCTTATAACTCAATAAGAAATCTTGTCGAAGACGTTATGCATAATCCATTTTTGAGCATTTTCTTATTTTCAATCAACCTAATTGCTTGATTGCTGTCAAAATTTTAGTTATATATTGCATTCCGTGTGGAATTTAAAGTTAACATGAAATTAGGAAACGATTTAACTTATTTAATATTTATTATGTACTTTAAAATAAAATAGGTTTAAAAGAGGCAATGTTATAGCCTTTCACAAAGTAAGATGACAGAGAATGGAATGAATGATATACGCTTTCAATGCTAACTGATTTACTTTTTCAAATGACCTTATTCAAAAACCGAACAGCCACGTGTCATAATAGCATGCTTAGATATATTAGGAAAATTTTGATGAAGAGGGAGGTAAAAAAACTCTTTTTTATAGAAGAGTATAGATAGATTTTGTTTGAGGTTTATAACTCAAAATAAAAACATTTTTTATTCCTGATAAATTGTGTATATCACAGCATTTTTTAATTAAACTTTGATCATTTTACATTATACGTATAAGCTTTTCACAAAAACCTTAACCAAAATATTACAACAATAACTGTTGGCGTATAGTTCGGAGTGGGCCAGACTCAATGGGTCGAACCCGATAAAAGGGTGACCCACATCCTACGTAACTCTAGTCTATACACTATATATACAAGGGTAGGATCATCCTACTTGGACAGGTTATTCTCTACCACCTCTTTATATAACATGCTTATACTATTCTGACTTGACCGTCGGAGGGTGGATCCTGGGCTCCGGCCTCGGGTCCCCTTCTAACCGGTTCTTCTTTGTTGGCAGCACTATTCAAGGCCCGAGAAGACGACGAACAGCACCAGGAGAGTCGTCAGGACCGGCCCGACCAAATTATGCATCAACAAGTTGGCGCCATCTGTAGGACCCAAACAAAATGCTCGTCCTACCCGTGTTGAACATCATGCTGTTTGATTTCTCTTTCCCATGCATATGTGGTGTTTAGCTCTATCAGATTTAAATATGCGACGTTCAGGCCCCAAACACGCTTTCCACCAACGATTGTTTATTTCAAACTTGAATGAACAATACTCTGTGTTCGTAAGGGAAGGCCATCGTCAATGGGAAAAATTAACTTGCCTCATTCAGGTTTTCTCAGTTTCATTCACGTTGTCAAGTTTATCACCCAAAGGAAAAATGGGGACACAACAGCAAGTGCTTCAAACCCATAAAATTGTTCGATGCAACCGCGAGTTTGTATATATGTCCTGACAACATGAGATTTGTAAGTACCTCTTATTTATCTTCATAACGTCTTCGCTGCCATGAAAATTAAAAAATGCATGCTTCTGGTCATATAATTTTCTATTGCATTTTATCAAAAAAAAACTTGATATATAACTTCCACCTAAAACAAGTTCCAAACTCTTTTTGATATCTTGTGAAAAAAAATGAGCACGTGGCTCTTTTTTATAAACACACCAACCTTAGTGGGGCCTAAGAACAAATGGTCTCTACATGCTTTATTGTGTCATTTAGATTGCTCTTCACAAGATGATATCTTGTTCGAATTAAACGCATCTATAACATTTTTTAGACACAAAATTGCGTTAAAAATAAAAGTATACATGATCAAAATGCCGCGATATGTTTTACAAACTATTTTATGATGGTTCACGGACGAAACAAATTCTCCGAAACACATTTATACTTTTATGCTTTCATACATGCTATATTTGTCATGACATATGCAACTACTCTTCAATCTACATATGTACAATAACAAGTAGAACACAAATCGCATACTGATTAGTATCACGAATGACAATTTTTGTCAAATGAACTTTTTAATTTGATAAAGATATTCTACATATTTTTTTAAATTGGTAACAAGATATTACCAATATTTTTTAATTTGATAAAAAAAAATTATCCATATCTTTTTTAATTGGTAACAAGATATTACCAATATTTTTTAATTTGATAAAAAGATTTTATCCATATTTTTTAAAATTGGTAACAAGATATTACCAATATTTTTTAATTTGATAAAAAGATTTTATCCATATCTTTTTAAATTGGTAACAAGATATTACCAATATTTTTTAATTTGATAAAAAGATTTTATCCATATCTTTTTAAATTGATAACAAGATATTACTAATATTTTTTAATTTGATAAAAATATTTTATCCGTATCTTTTTAAATTGGTAACAAGATATTACCAATATTTTTTAATTTGATAAAAAGATTCCATCCATATCTTTTTACTCATTTGCAATTATCCCTTGCTTGTAAATATTATTATGCAAACATTATTTTGCAAAGATTATTTTAAAGGGACTTTTATATTTTTGTCCGTGAGCCCGACTTCCGTCATGGGTCGGTCCGGCCTCTTAATAATGTGTCGCGGCCCAACCTCTTTAAAATTATGTCGCGGCCCGGCTTCTTTATATTTATGGTCCGCTCCAAATATTATGGCGCGGCTAGCTTCTTTATATTTCTGGTCCGTACCAAACATTATGTCGCGGCCCGGCTTCTTTATATTTATGGTCCGCTTCAAAAAATTATATCGCGGCCATGCTTCCTTAGTCGTGTTTACCATATCTGATATACATTTTCAAAAACAAAAAAAAACAAAAAAACTTGTTTCAACAGGAAACAATATAATTTTTTGATTAAGCCATGACTTGGTAAAAACGTCGCATACAACGGCATGCCATATTAAATGGTTTAGCAAATATTATTTTGCATATTTATCCCTCATTTGCAAAGATTATGCGATTTATGTGGGGGTGATGATTTACGATTATTTGTCCGCACGCCCGGACTTGTTTTCCTCTTTGACATCCGCGGTCGCAAGCTCCGTCCTTTCGTGACGCTCCGCACGTCCGGACGTATTTTATTTTTTGGTATCCGCGGTCCCCAACCGCATCACCATTGCGGCCTCGAGCCTTTCGGAGGTAAATCACCGGTCAACGAACTTGGACGCTTCCAAAGTCTTTGTACCTTACATTTGGAAGTTTACTTCACAATGACGAACATCATGAGCCGCGGAACCTTTATCCACACGGCATGTTCCGATTACCAACGCAGCGGATATCCGCTCTTTTGTCATAACGACTTCCATTGCTTACCCAAGCATGGAGACGCGGGGCTACAACCCCTCCATGCGCCCATTGAGCTCTTAATGAGTATTTAAGATTATACATTTGGAGTCAACATTTGTACTCCCGGCCGGGGGCAACCCGCGGCTAACTATTTTGATTACCGGTCAACTCATGAAGATCCGCGAATAAACTAAATCGAGTACTTTTCATTCTTTATACATACATCCGTGGAAAGTTTTTTAGCTGTCATCATTATGACACATGACCGTGCCTCGGTCATTTTTATGGCTTACGTAGTCCTATATGTAACTAGCGCTTGCGGAGGCGTGAAGGGGGCGTGCAAGGCTTACTTACATAAACGTGACAACATGTGTTGTACACGTTCTTATGCCTCTTATTAGTTAAATCATATTACTTTTAATTCATATCCGCTACCTTCCTAATGTACGGAGTTAAATTCCCGAAATCGGGACATAATAAATAAACGAACACCTTCTGTTTTATATCCATACGCACAATACATTTGTTAATAAATGAAGTGGTATTAATTAGCATCCTTGTATGAATTCAATACTACTAATTAGTAGTACTAAACAATACCACGGTTAGTTATATCACATATGGTGGAGCCACCTTTCTAGTAAGATCCGTGTTACGCGGGCCACGGCCTGTTGAGGTAAGTGCTAAAATTATTCATGTTTTTTGGATACTTTGTCTGTAAGTTTAATACTACTAATAGAACATAGCACCATTAAACTTGGGGGGGCTATAGGGGTATAACGATACCATTATAATTATCTTCGTGCATGTCACGTAAGTATCTCCGGATATAGAAAGTATGTAAGAGGCGTTGCAAGCCCGGTACTAAGTTGAATGCCATATTTGCATTACCCGCCCACGGAAGTACGTCTTTCGTCGGTCGTAAGTCGAATGTCATATTCGCATTACCTGGCCACGGAAGTACGTCTTCTGTCGGCCGTAAGTCGAATGCCATATTCGCATTACCTGGCCACGGAAGTACGTCTTCCGTCGGCCGTAAGTCGAATGCCATATTCGCATTACCCGGCCACAGAAGTACGTCTTCCGTCGGCCTTTATTATACGGGGTCCGCCTTCATCATTATAAATCCTTCTCATCATCCTCTCGTCAGAAACGAACGAGAATGCTATCTTGCCAATGCTAGTGTTACCCCGACTATAGAAAACGTATTCTTCTTACGGGGCTTTACCGTCTAGCCACGGGAAACCAAGCGTCCGAGCACAATCACCCGACACATGTACGCGGGTGCTGCCTAAGATAGGGCATGATTGACACAGTTTGAAGATAGATATGGCGGCGTATGGTTGGAAAGTGCGAACGTCTCCGCGACGGTAAGAGTAGTCCTTTTAGTCTAGTAACCGCGGCTACGGCCACGCTTACTAGACTAGGAGGACATGATGACGTATAGTGTGGACTGACCCGGCCTGCTTATACTATTATGGGCTTACTTGCTGAGGACGTATAGCATAAGTCTAGCATAACATGATCAAGAATCATATCATACTAGACTGGGGGACATGTTGGCGTATAGTCCGGAATGGGCCGGACCCAATGGGCCGAACCCTATAAAAGGGTGGCCCACATCCTACGTAACCCTAATCCATACACTATATATGCAAGGGTAGGATCATCCTACCTGGACAGGTTATTCTCTACCACCTCTTTATATAACATGTTTATACTATTCTGACTTGACCGTCGGAGGGTGGATTTCGGGCTCCGGCCTCGGGTCCCCTTCTAACCGGTTCTTCTTTGTTGGCAGCACTATTCAAGGCCCGGGAAGACGACGAACGGCACCAGGAGAGTCGTCGGGACCGGCCAGACCAAATTATGCATCAACAATATGTGATGAGAAACTTGTATGCAAATGAACTTTTCTTAATATAATAAACTTAATGTAATTTTTTTTATCTATTTTTAAAAGTGAATAATTAAAATAGGACATGAACTATAATTTTAAAACGAAAATAATGGTTATGAACTAATGATTTCTCACTTGATCCTTTTGCGACTATAAAAATAAAATTATTATTCCATTACTCGTAAAACATCACTCAA
>BQNB010131562.1:6837-18763 GCA_026074375.1 Tanacetum coccineum
CCAACTCCAGCCCATGGCCGGCCTCTATGTAGTATAAATACACCCTCTCCTAGTCTTGGAGAGGGTTGGTTGTTCCATTTGTTTTACACACATTCCATAATACATTCATCCATTCCATCCAAGTTTCTCTCTAACAATCCAACCCACATCTCACTTATTGTTCTTGGTTGATTCATTAGATTACTAGTATTCTACAGAGAAGAAAAGAATTTTTGCTCATGGTTGAAAGAATGTTTCGATAATTATCAAGAGCTTTATTATGAACTTATGAGGAAGTTAGAAGAATATTGGTGGGGAAAGAAAGAAGAGGAGGAATCAAGTGAAGATTCTTGGATCAACTGCTCGCCTAATAATGATAACGATGCAATTTAAGCGGATCAAGAACGGGTTGATAATCGTGAGCCAATGCAAGATGATGATGATGATGATAATATCATGGACTTAGATAATTACTTGATCCCACAAAATGCATCTTATTATGTTGATGAAGAGGAGGAAAGATTCAAGGAAAGGAAAAGCAAATTACTTGGGATACCTTACGAGAAACCACCAACATTCAAATCTGAAAAATTCAAGGTAATTAAATACTCATTGGGACCAGCAGAAGAGTATGTTGCTATTAAAGAATATGAGTATGATATCTGGCTACGAAACGAATAAAACGTCTCTCAAGTCTACCAAGAAATTTTTAGCAAAAAAGAAGAAGGATGGTCCGTGACGCGTATGAAGTAGAGCTGAATGGAGTCTAACTTAAAGACTCTTCGAATAAACAAAAGTGCTTGCCGGGAGATAACCCGGAATGTAATTTCAAAATTTTGTCGAGTCTGTCTTATCAGGATTTTGATATGGCGTATCCAACCCCATAGATACGACGTATTGAATAACCTGGATGTTATCTTTTTTGTGTTCTAATAATTTTGAAACTTTATAGTCAGACTTGTCAATACGGCGTATTCAGTTTTTTTAATACGACATATTTGACCTCTGACTCGTATTTGGTTTATTTTTCTTACATAATTCAATACGACGTATCCAACTCAGTGGATCCGGCATATCAACCCTCCTATACAGATTTTTGTTTTTGTTTTTATTTTCTAACCGACGATTATTCTGAGATACGATTGATGTGATTTTTCTTATCTTAAAACAGAGAAGTACTGAACGTGAATGATGAAAGTGGTGGTTGATGCGGTAGTCATAGGACTTCTACAAGAAGTTTTACAACTCCCTATGCAGAGCACCTAATCGTTGTAGTAGTAGTATAGGCAAGACTCGAGGGTTGTTATTGTTCACTCATGGAATAGGTTAGGAAGTCTTGATCACGGTCTAACAGAATTCTAAGGGTTGAGAGAAGATTATTTTTGTATTTTTATGTTTTATGAAAGCAAGTAAACTTATAACTTGAGAGAGGTTGATTTTAGCTCATTACTAATTCTAATTCTATGTACTGTAAGTAATAATAAGATATAAGACTGAGTTTATTTTAATCATGTGACATTAATCCCTAGATTGATTCTCCTAGTGTTGTTGTTTGGTCACCTTGTAAGGATATGTGTACTATTTCCGTAAGTCATGAAAACGAATTAAACGAACCCGTCAGTTTCTACTTAGTATTTACGCGAGAGCAACGCCACCGTTTAGGTAGTATGAAGGACTATTACATGCCCCTAGGGGGTTACACTAAGTGCCATGTGAAATATATTTAATGGATAAACACCATATTAGGGGGGCAAGGTTGTATGAAGACGTTACACGATGGTATCTCTTTCTACACATCATGTTTCCATAGAAATATCTACAGCAGATACAACTAAAAGTGGTTTTCTAGAGCTAACATGCTCTTCTCATCAAGTAAGCAACAAACACAAGAATCTACCATTCTAGGTTTCATCCAATAATAACATAAACACAACTTAGAAGGTTTAGCCAAGCATATTAAAGTAAAAGCAAGAGATAGATAGATACAAAACAACACTGACATATTAAATGATTAAATAAACCTTACTTGATTAAAACATATGTTGGAGGAAGTACAATAGGGTTTTTAGGCCTAAAATTTATCCCTAACAGCTGCTAAATGAAAACTAATGTTTCGTACCCTCTTTTTATTTAATGTATTACACACTCATACTAAATTCGGGTTTATATAGTGTAGGTAAATTAAACTTGTTGATGTGCGTCGTCATTTTAATCATGACGCGTGCATGTGAAGAAGAGATATTATTCTATGATAATGTGGTCATGGTGTCGTATGTTCTGATACGTGCTGTTCTGTCTGTTGGAATATTGTGTACTGTGATTGTCTTCTTGATACTCTGTGTGTTGATCGGTTTTTGTTCTTTTGTGTATATTCTGTGACTTTTTGTTGCACCATTATTTAAGTTTGTTAGGATATTTATAACTTTGTCGGCGGTCCAACTTTCAATAGATCGAATTCCTTAATACTTGTTTAAGGTTTAGTTATATTAGATAAATCTAACTAAAACTATAGTAGAAGAAATACTTTTGGTGAAGGTGTAATAAAGATTATGCGGAAATCTAATCTTTAATATTAGAAGAATTCTTAATGAAACAGTAACACAAGATCACAATTCAACAAACAATAAAAGCTCCAATATTATTAAGAATAATACGAATACTCTCCTAGTATTAGGGTTACAAAAAACCTTGAAGATTTGAATACACACTTATCAAAATCGTTAAAAACCTACATAAAACAACATTATTAATAACTCTTAGTACCTAGGACCTTCGTTTTTACAACCAAAGGTCCTAGTTGATTTACAATATATTCCTAAGACTTAGAAATATTATCTATGATCTAATTTTATAAATAACTAATACTTATCACGTAAGTAATCTTGATCTCCAAACAATCTTTATCCTTTCTTCTGTCTTTATCATTTCTCTGACAATTGAAAATCTTGCAGCTATCTTAATATAATTTGAGCAGTTAGTATGTAAATTATATACCAGCAGGCATTAAACTGAGTCTACAACAATAGTAAACTACTTAGCTAAATATTTCTTCATTCTTCACCAAGCGAAGTACTAAACTTTAACGCTAGCAAGTACTAACAACTAACTTTATACTAGCAGTACTAATATATACTAACAGTAGTAACTGTGAACTAGCAGTACTAACTTTATACTAGCAGCACTAACTACTTAGCATGTTTTTTATTAGAGTTAATGAACAACATTAACTTTAGCTTAGCAGCAGTAACACAAACCTGAGCAGCAGTAACTCTAAGATCATCAAGAAGTCTTTTAATCCCAACAATCCTCCCCTAAACTTGATATTCTTCTTCAAAATCTCAAGTTTCTTCATTGAAAGCTTCATTAATCACCAGGAGGATGCTTCCAAACACTTCATTGATTTTTAAGCTGTTTTGTGAGAAGTTTAAGAAGTTGATATGCCATTTCACTGAAATGATCACATTGAAGCTTCTTGTTTAACATATCAGTAATTGTAGCAGGTGTAAGATGATATTTCTTCTCTACCAACATATAGATCTGCATGTGTTGCATCCTTAAGAAATGTACTCCACATGAGTCATATAGCTTCCATTCCAACACTCTGTAATCTTGTTGATTTCTCCATACTGTATCTTCTACATAAGGTTCAAATATTACCTTTAGATCACCCCATAGCACTCTCTCATAGCCCTCCTCTGGCCTTGTTGACCCATGCTTAGCTTTTACCAATTTCCACAGAGTTTCCAAATCTTCCCTGTCAAAGCTTTTGAGCATATGACTGAAGACTAAGTACATCTTTGAACTTTCATCAGCCCTGATTATCTGGTAAAAAGTTTTCTTCCCTTCTTTATGGATCTTCCAGTCAACAATGCTTGGAGGCTTAATAGCCAAAGGAATAGCATCAATTGCTACTTCCTCTTTATCAGGAATAATTTCCATGAGCTCTTTACTCTTAGCTGTTTCTTGATCATCATCCACTTCAGCTGTTTCTTGAATGTCATCCACTTTTTGCTTTTTAGTGACCTCTTGTTCCATCTCATCTCCTGATCTCCTTGAACTACCCTCCACCAAGTTTGTTCTAAAGTCAACAAATGTATTCACCCTCTTGAAAGCTCTGTCAAACATCTTCTGAATAGAATCAAAAGATTTTGATGAGGTATCATTTTATACACTTTTTCGAGGTCGTTTAACCCCTAAAATCGTGTGTTTATGCCCAAAATAGGTACTTAATCGTTCCTTTTCAGGTATTTCGCATTTGGAATACATTTGGATGAATTACACGTGACTTAGGCTCATTTGGAGAAGAAACGGACGAGATTACAAACCAACACTGTAACACCCCCAAAGATGGGTCGCAGCGGAATAATGTATCCGGGAGTGTTACTTCATAATAACATTGCACAAGACATGAGAACGACCACAAATCGAGTCGTTTGAAAATGATACATTGGATTTAATAAAATGTTGATACAAAAGGGTCATGCTTTAAATTGTTCATCCTTAAAAATGTGAAGATTTGACTTCATAATAAATATCCCCAAATTGCAATACACTTGAATCTTTATAGCCATGTTTCCAAAAATATAGACCACCAATGTATCCTTGTACCTTGTAATCCTGAGAAAAACATGCTTAAAACGGTCAACATAAAGTTGGTGAATTCATAGGTTTATATTTGTATAAAACAGAACCGCAAGATTTCCCCCGTGACTATGCAACATGTACACTCGTCACAAAAATTGGCATTTCGTTTTCCTAAGTTCATGACACTGAAGCTAGACATATATGAATACAATATATAAATATTGCCTACATTGCCCATGATGATGTTCAACCCGAAACATCCCAAATTCGACATACTATAACGTTCGTTCCTGGTGATAGCTAGTCACCCGAACGGGGAGGTCAATCCCAAATAGATCTATTTATAATACTCGCGCTTCCAATCCAGAAATTAACAGTTCATGATACCGGGCATATTGGGTTCAAGCTACTTAGGCAAAACGAAATCGATATATAAAAATGTCCACTTGCGTTCAATTGTAAAACAAGCATGTTCTCACCCCAAAACTTGTAAATCATTATAAAATGTAAATCATGGGGCTATGAACTCACCTCGAGTGAGTAAATCAATAATATACTTCAATCGAGTAAGTGAAAATAACGAGTCCTGGACGAATCCGAAGGCAACCTAATCAAATATAGGTCGTATAAGTATTATGCTCTTCGATAACTAATATCGTATACAATCCTATATAGCTCATCACCATCTATTTGTAATTTATAAATCGTTTATGAAGTGAAAACGTTTATAATTATCGTTTTAGAAAATCCAGCATAACTTTTCCGTTTTAAACCCGTTTTTCGCGTTTCTTACGTCCATGTCTTCGTATTAAAATGAAATATAAAATTATTACATTTTTATATTTTATAACCTTCTGATGAACAGTACTTTTACTGTTCATGACGTTTTATAAATTTACTTTTATGAATTTAATTGTCATAAAACCCGTAAATGCAACAAGGTTTTAATCCCAATTTTAGCGATTCCTTCGAGCACGTCTTCGTTATTAAAATTATCACATTTTTATAAAGTGGGGTCTGCTGATGAACAGTAATTTTTACAGTTCATAGTTTATAAAATTACTTTTATAAACTTTGATTATCGTAAACGTCGTATTTTATTCGTTTTAGCTCCGTTTTTAGTAATTCTTTCGAGCACGTTCTCGTAATTGAAAGTTCTATTTATTTATGAGGTTTACAAAAATAAATGTTTCTGTCATGAACAGTAACTTTTATAAAAATGGTTTTATAAAAGTATTTTTATACAGTTTAAGTATATAAACTCGTGTAATTCATAACTTCTTCGTTTTTAATCAAAAAATTACGTTTCTTATTGTTTTAGAATCCTAAAAATATATAAAATCTGTGAAAAATACTAAACTTTCTATTTTAGAAGTATTTTATAACTTGCTTTTATAAAGTTTATTTTATAAACCGGTATTAACGTAAATCGTGTTTTTATCGTAACTTCTTCGTTATTAATCCGTTTTTCGAGTTTCTTACCTTTTTGGAATCGTCATGAGACGTATTATTTTTATAAAATGTCAAACCCACTGTTAGAAATTCGAAATCCAAACAGCCCCTTTATGTTTAATATGTATACTTTTATATAAAGCTTGTTTTATGTACTTTTTACTTTTGTAAATTACCACAAGTATTTTATACCAAGTATATTATATGTCTTACATATAAATATGTCCATTAGTCCACATATTGTCCAAATGTCCAAGTTAACAAGATTTACAAGTTATTAACATCACATGAAAACATAACTTTCCTTAAGTACTTTAAAAACCCTAATTTGTACATATACATTTTTATACTTAACCAACATGGTACATCACTTATACTTCCATTATATCATAATATTAACAACATCATAACATATGTAAAAGTGTACAAAATGATAATCACAAGTAAAAACTCTTTTTACATGTTTAAAAGTCCTAAATGGTGATTTTTGCTATAAAGAACTAACATATGCATATAAGGATAAATGTAAGAACATAAAGGGTTTTAGTTGACCTTCTTATGATGTATGATGATGAGAAATATAATCTAAACCCTTGTTTAGATTAAAAACCAAAGCTTGCACACTTGAAACCCTAGTTTTCCAATAGAAACCCTAATCTTCCTTTCTTGCTTCAATACTTGTAAATGGTTAACCAAGGCTTGGAAACATCTTAGTATATCTTAGGAATGATGTGTGTATGTGTGTATGCTCTTAGAAAATCAAGGTATGGATTGCTTAAATGGGGGTTTGTTTGCCGTGGCTCATTGAAGGAAAAAGTGAGAGAAAAGATGATTTTTCTTAAGTGTTTTTTTGTTGTGTGTTATTGCTTGAAGTATAGGAGTGATATATATGAATAAGGACTAGTCAAAGTAGTAAAACAAAGACCAAACTATGAATGGGAGGGGGGATGGCCGGCATGGTCCAAATAGGGATGACTAGTGACTTAAATCACTAGTCATGATAGAAGTCTTGTTAAGCCATACTTGCACCATGCCTTGGTTAATTACTTGTGTCTTTGTGTTCCCTAATGTGTAGGTGATCCCATGAAAATGAGGATGAATGTTTGCTAGATATTTTTACTTGCATAATCCTTGGTAAAAAGAAAAGAATGAAGTATACTTGGCGTTTAAATGAATGTATAATATGTAAAGATGTATACTAGCAAAATGAATAAGTCTTGGCTTATTTCTATAAATATGGGGCATCCCATTATATAATTGTTGTTAAAGTTTTATAAACTTTGATCATTGAAAATAAAAATAAGCATTTGTTGAAGCGTAGATTAATTAAATTAATGTGGTGGTTTTTCGGGTATGCCTAACGTACTTATCCGAAACGTAATAAATACCGTAACCAATTAGACAGAAATATAATGAACATGACCATAATTATTCTCAAAATAATTATTTATACTGGATTGATGTAATATAGATTATTGTTTGTGCCCGTTTACATTGAATGATAATTTTTAGCTACGCGATTTTAATACGCGGTTTAACTTAACGATTACGATTTAAAGCAAACGCGTACAATACTAAAAATACATAATTGCTTTATTGACGGCGTCCATAACTCTAAAACATGGGGTGTTATAGTCTCCCCCCGTTAAGTGAGCCTTGTCCTCATGGCTTAAGACGCGGTACTTGTCGACGGAGCAGTCTTTGTGAACAGATGTGGGTATTTCTTCCGGAATTGATCCTTGCGTTCCCACGTAAACTCAGGACCTCGCTTGGAGTTCCATCGAACCTTGACTAATGGAATGTGGCTTTGCTTCAACCGTTTAACTTCACGGTCCATGATCTCAACGGGTTCCTTAATAAACTGAAGATTGTCATCAAAATGAAGTCCATCTAATGGAACGGCTAACGGTTTGTCGGCATAGCACTTTTTCAAATTGGATACATGAAATGTATTGTGAACCCTGCTTAAATCTTCTGGAGGCTCGATCTTGTAAGCAACCTCTCCAACCTTTTCTTACACCTTGAAAGGTCCAACATACCTGGGGTTTAACTTCCCCCGTTTGCCAAAACGTACGACCCCTTTCAAAGGGGAAATTTTAAGCATAACTTTATCCCCGACTTGGAATTCCATTGGTTTACGCTTCAGATTGGCGTAATCATGTGTCTTGAACACCCGCTGTCTTTGATCCATTCATCCGGTTCAAGTTTGACCTTTTGACATACCTAAATTTTTAGAACAACTCAAGCATTCGGTCCCCAATATCTCATGGGTCCTTTAATGTTATGCATACCGTTTGGTTGATCCCTATAAGGGAATGGAGGATAAGGACTACATTGATTGTACATTGGTGGTCAAAATAATTGCTCTTGTTGAGTTTCATAATCCCAACCGACTTGGTGTGAAGAGTATAACTCTTAGGGTACAAAGTACTAGATCTCCTATGGGTCATTTTATGGGGCGTTTGGATCCTACTCTTTCCATGGCCTTGACCAAGTTTTAAGATTGGTTGTTTGCTATTTCTAGGTGTGCCTAAAATAGACTTTTTGGTTATTAAAACGGAGTCATTTTTCTTAATGATGTTAGATTCAAGTATTTTCCCATTTTTTGCACTGTCAACAGATACCCGGTGCTATTCGTCTAAAACAAGCCGGTTCTGTTGTCAATGGAACCGACAATTGCCGTTCTACAGAGGCATTTCCTTAAATATGAGGACCTAAATTTTTGATTTTAGTGTTGCTAGAGCAAGCTATATTCTCTGTGTATCCTAATCCATATTTGTCTTTTGACGGTTTTTGCATTTCGACCATTTTACGCAAGGATGAACTACTATTTTCGAAACTAGCTAGTTTCAGTTTTAGAGAGTTAATTTCAATTTCAAGTTTGTTACAAACATCACATTTGTTACTATTACTTTGATTTTCTCTAATATTCTAGCTTGATTTTAAGTTCATCAACACTCCTTCTTGAGTAGCCACTCGTATTTTAGTCTTTATGTGCTTATTTTTGTTAATAATCCAAGACTAGCTTGCAAAATTTACATACTCCATTTTGCTTGATTCATTATCTAATGATGAGCTACTATAGTAGGGAGTATCAGATAATACCTCGTTTTCGTGTGCCATGAGACAAATTTCTTCTTTATCTTCTCCGCTATCACTCCAACAACCCACCACGAACGCCTTTTGATCGTTGAAAGAATTCTTTGGACAATCACTAATGAAGTGGTTCAGATCTCCACACTTGAAACACCTTCGTTCTCTTTTTTGTCCTTGCCCTTGGCCTTTCGGAAGTTCTTCTTGTCATCGAATGGAAGTCGTACAAACTTTCTCTTCTTTTAAAGAACTTTTTGAAATCCCTAATGGCCATTGATAACAACCAGCAATTTTCAACAATGAATTTTTTCCCATCTATTAAATTAGATGCAATGTAATATCCATCTTTATAATATATCACCTTCTTACAGGAAACATTTATTGCCTTTATCTTATTATTGCAACGTAACTTGCACTCTAAAGTAAACAGCTCACGCAACCACTTCAAATGCCATCTATATCTATGTTTATATCATGTAACACAATCCAAATATTTTCAATCTAATATCCTAATATCATTTTACAAAGTACAGTATCCATTTAACATACTTTTCAAATGTTATATCAAAACAAGAATTAAACGTTAATGTTTACATCGAAACCCTAATTAATTTAATGTATACATATAAACTGAATGTGTAAGCCTTCTAAACATAGTAAAAAGTGTACAATACACCATATTTGAATCATATTTTCCCTCCAAGTTAATGTACAACTCATTTAAGCACAATGTACAAGCTAATCATACCTAAAAACCTAATTAGGCTATTTAATCTCTAAACACAACATGTTTAAACTTATACCACTTAAGCATAATGTACACGTACTCTTAAACCATGACTCCTAAACCCTAATATATCCCTAATATTAACCATAATCCATGTTTTAAAACCCTAAACTATAAAACAAAACCCTAAACCCTAATTTCACTTAAACCTTAAAACTAAACCCTAAAGCCTAAAACTAAGCCCTAAATCCTAATCCTAAACACTAAACCATAATCCTAACACTAATCCTAAACCTTAATCTATCCTAAACCCTAACCCTAACTCGATCTAAACACTTAAAAACCATAAACAAACCCTAAACCAAACCTGGCACCACTTTTCTTTCCATTTTTACCCATTTTATACCCAAGCTTGCAACCTAGCACCTCAAGCACCTCTATGACTCACCAAGCATCCACTCAAGTTAAAAACCCTAAACAAACCCTAAACCAAACTTGGCACCACTTTCTTTCGGGGTCTTTTTTCGACCCATTTTACACCCAAGCTAGCAACCAACACCTTATAGCACCTCTATGACATCATAAGCAGCCACCCAAGTAGCTTACAAGCACCTCCATCACCTAACTTGTAAGCTACTTGTTAACAAATCACCACCTTGTTTGCTCCTTGTTACTTGTAGGCCCTCCAATACCACATACCACAACAGTATCTAGTTTCTAGCTTAAAAGACTCATCATACTAGCCCTCAATACTTACCTTAACTAGCTTAGACACTTATCAAGCCCTTAGATGCCAAGAAAACTTAGGCACAAAGGCTTACAAGCCCTATATAAACCAAAACATACACCTTATTTCATTTCATCCCACACATCTCATATCATACCCTCAAATGGAATTCTAGCCTTCCATAGTAGCAATAGAATATCATAGAATTCCCTAAGCCTCAGAATATATCCAAGAAGTAAGAAAAATGAAGTCTTGAAAGTCGTTTACTAGGCGTACGAACATGAAAACAGACCATTTCGACCCATTTAGCTCAAGAAGCCTAAGATCTTGTCCATAAGCTTATATTCTTTACAATCATGTTCATAAAACCTTAAGATCATATTAGAACTCTTTGTTTGAAGCTTTGATCCTCAAACCAAGTGTTATGGTTTAAAAACCTAAAAATGATATGTTTTGATTTCTAGCTAAGTATCCTTTTCTAAACTTTTGTTATGTTAAAATATCTTATTTTAGCTTATACAAATAAGCTATAACCTGCAAATATCATTTGGAATCTTAAAATAAGCTTGCATGGCTTTTTGGACTTATTTTGCAAAAGTATTCCATGCAAGGGGTATATATCGTAACTTTCTGAAATTTATAACTAAAGGGGCTAAAAATGTCATTTTCTTAAATTTATAACTATAAGGACCTATTTTGCCAAGTTTCCAAAGTAAAGTATTAATAATTATATACTTTTTATATAAGGACTAACTTTAAAATGTTTATAAACCAAGGGTATATATTAAATTTGCTAAACTTATAAAATCTTCTATAAATATAATATATATATATATATATATATATATATATATATATATATATATATATATATATATATATATATATATACTATAGTAATAATTATTCCTACGCTTTTGAGAAACTTTAAAACTATAATGTATCACATTACTAGGGAGCTTCATTTAAAGGGGTTTCATTTGGGTACAACGTTTTGACGAGTTTGCTGATTTACGTTTAAAGATGTCCGGACCCTCAAACGTTTACTACATGACCTCTGAATTATGATGGCCCGAATAGTGATACAATATTTCCTTAATAAATCCAATCAAAATGATATTTCATTATGACATAAAACATATCCAATCAAACTACGACTTGACATATTACCCAGGTTGTATGACAAAGCCGTTACTTTCATTTCATATACTTTTGCCATCAATCTGATTTCTCTGTACTGTTAAGGTGAGTTCATAGCCTCACATTCAATCTTTTAAATGTTTCATAAACCTGCAAGGCGGATACATGCTATAAACCATGAATGCAAGTATTTTTCTGTATGCTATCCTGATACATTATTACCT
>BQNB010131563.1:0-11003 GCA_026074375.1 Tanacetum coccineum
TCAACAGCTATAATTAATTAAGGAAAATATGTTATGCTCCAAACAGTATTAACGGTAGCCTAGCAGTACTAATTTTAGCCTAACACTACTAAGTAATGCCCAACAGTACTAAGTTTAGACTAACAGTACTAAATGATGCCCAGCTATACTAAGTAATGCCTAGCAGTATTAACTTTTGAGATACCGGTTTTAACCTCAATTCTGTTCCAAAAGGCGTTTTCATCATCAATGTTGATTCACACAAGCTCTCTTTCTGTTTTTGATCTCACTTTATCTCTTAATTCTTTTTCTCACTAAGTCACTCTGTCTGTTTTTATTTCATAAATCTCTCTTTCTATTTTTAAACTCACTACATCTCTTATTTATTTTTCTCACTTAAATACTTTTTTTGTTTTTGATTCACGCATCTCTCTATTCTTTTACTTTTTCTCTCTATCCAATTTTGATTTCTTTTAAATCTCACTATTTACCTCCCCTCAATCAATGCTTCAGAGGTTAAGCATTCCAATACATGCAATTAGATATTGAAATCTGCCAACATCAAATGCTTTTGTGAGGAGATCTACAACATTCTAATTTGTGTCAATCTTGATCATCTGTATAAGCTTCTTCTCATTTGAATCCCTGATGAAGTGATGTCTAATCTCAATATGCTTAGTCTTTGAGTGAAACACTAGATTCTTAACTATGTAGATTGTGCTTTCATTGTCAATGAAAATCTTGGTATTCATGAAGTTGTAACCATAATCCAGCATTTGATTTTGAATCCAGAGTACTTGTCCACACCAACTAGCAGCAGCTACATACTTTGCTTCAGTAGTAGAGTTGGCAACTACAATTTGCTTCTTGTATTGCCATGAAATCAACCTGCTTCCAAGAAATTGACAACCTCCCGTTGTGGATTTCCTATCTAAACTTGCACCAGCATAGTCACTGTTAGTATAAGCTTCCAAGTCAAATGGTGAGTCTTTAGGATACCAAAGGCCTAATTTAGGTTGACCTTTCAAGTATCTAAAGATTCTTTTCACATCATAAAGATGTGAAACTTTAGGTGTGACTTGAAATCTTGCACAAACACATATAACAAACATTATATCAGTCGTTGAAGCTGTTAGATACATCAATGATCCAATCATTGATTTATATAAGTAAACATCAACATCTTCATCTTCTACATCCTTGAGCAATAGCTTTGAAGTCTCCATAGGTGTACTTGCTGTCTTCACAGTTGAAAAACCAAACTTCTTTAAGATTTCATCCACATACTTATCTCGACTAATGAAAATCCTATCATGTTTTTGAGTCACTTGCAGTCCTAAGAAGAATGTGAGCTCTCCCATAGAACTCATCTGGAACTTCTTATGCGTCATCTTTTCAAACTCAGTAGACATCTCATTCCTTGTAGACCCAAAAATGATATCATCTACATATATTTGTACCAGTAGGATATCACCTTTGACTCTTTTAATAAACAATGTCTTATCTATCTAGCCTCTTTGAAATCTATTGTCCAATAAATAGGTAGATAGAGTCTCATACCAAGCTCTAGGAGCTTAATGTAGACCATATAATGCCTTTTCTACCTTATAAATTCTGTCAGGAAACTCTGGATCTTCAAACCCTAGAGGTTGACAGATATAAACTTCTTCTTCAATTTTGCCATACAGAAATGTACTCTTCAGATCCATTTAGTACACAACAAAGTCTTTGAATGAGGCATAGGCTAAGAACAACCTAATTGCTTCAATCCTAGCAACTGAACCAAAAACCTCATCATAATCTATTCCTTCTTCTTGAGTCTAACCCTGTACAACCAGCCTTCCCTTGTTTCTAATCACAATACCTCTCTCGTCTTTCTTGTTCTTGTAGACGCATTTTGTTCCAATGGCCCTCTTGCCATATGGTAAATCAACTAAAATCCAAACCTTCTATAATTTAAAATGTAGAAGTTCATCCTGCATTGCTTCTATCTAGCTTGGATATGTCAAAGTTTAAATCACCTTCTTGGGTTTTACTTATGATAGAAAACAAGCAAATAGACAAGTATGAAGGTCTTCATGAGTTTTCCCTTCATAAACAACACTAATAAACCCTTGTTCATTTGAAGTCTTTGTTATTCTCCTTGTCTGTACACCAGACTGCACATCACCAATTACATGATCAAGTAAATGATCTTTAGGGATTCTTGTATTTAGAGTACTGGGAACTAGATATGTGGTAGTAATATTGCTCATATATAATTCTGTTTCATCACTAAAGAAATCAGCATGTGTAGCTTCAAGTAAAGTAGTAGTAATTGTTGGACTAATAGTATTAATATTTAGACTACCAGTATTAACATTTGTATTGGCAGTATTAATACTTGGCCAAGCAGGATTAACATCTTGAGTATTGTTTTTAGGCCTCTCTTGATCATTAATTCTACTTTCTTGACTTACACCTTCATCATCCTTCTTTCCAACATCACTAGAAGGTTGTGGTTCATCATTGCTAGCATTCTTTGAAGAAGAACCAAATAGTGAACCATCTTTCCACAATGGCATCAAAATATGGTCTTGGCTAGATCCTGTCTCCTGGCTAGAATGACCTGTACCAACACTTTCTTCTATACCTACAGAATCATTAAAGTTTGTACCTGCAACAATTGGTACATAATTCATTGATTTTGTTAGAACATCAATATCAAACAGCCACTTTGGTCCATCACCTGCAATAATAGGCTTATCCTCCAAGAACCTAACATGCAAGTTTTCTTCTACTTTCCTAGTTCTAATGTTGTATACCCTAAAAGCCTTACTATTTAATAAGTATCCAACAAAGAATCCTTCATCTAACTTTCCATCAAACTTGCCTAAATAATCTAAGGTATTAAGAATGGTAACATGACACACAAATGGTCTCATGAAGCTTAGAGCAGGTGTTCTACCTTTAAACAGTTCATAAGGGGTCTTGTTATGAGGCTTAACTACTAATACCCTATTCTGCACATAGCAAGCAGTATTAACTGCTTTAGTCCAAAATGTAGTAGGTAACTTAGAGTAAGCTAACATGGTTCTAGCATCCTCAATTAGTGTTATATTTCTCTTCTCATCAACACCATTTTGTTGAGGAGTTCTAGCTACACTAAATTCCCTCTTAATGCCTTTCTTTTCACAAAAATCACTCATTACTCTATTTTTAAACTCTGTTCCATTGTCACATCTGATTATCTTTACTTTCTTATCAACTAGATTTTCTATCTCAATTATAAAGATCTTAATAATACCACTAGTCTCATCCTTAGATGCTAAAAAGAAAACCCAAGTAAATTTGCTATAATCATCAGTGATAACTAGACAATATTTCTTATTCATTAAGCTGCTCACAAAAGTTTTACTAAACAAGTCCATATGCAACATGAATAAAGGCTGAGTAATAGAGTTCTGAATCTTGGACTTACAAGAGGCTTTGTATTGCTTTCCCTTAAGGCAAGCAACACAAGTTTGGTCATTTTTAAAATGGTTTTGTATGTAAACCTCTCACAAGATTTTCCTTAACAAGTTTATTAATAGTTTTAAAATTTACATGACCTAGCCTCCTATGCCAAAGCATTGATTCATCAAGTGTGGCCTTTGCAACAAGACAAGTTAAAACTCTCTTTTAGGAACATTAGTCTTCATATCTACACTGTACATAATGTTCTTCTAAGGAACTTTAAGTAAAACCTGACTCTCATCAGCTAAATTAAAGTCAGGAGACAGAACAAAACATCTAGTGTCAGTAAAAAGAACACTGTTCTTTTTGTCATACATCTGTGAAACACTAAAAAGGTTAAACTGTAACTCCTTGACAAAATACACATCCTCAAAATCAAGCTTACCAGTTTTAAGAGTTCCTTTACTAGTAATTTTCCCTCCTTTGGCTCCTCCCCCAAAGGTAACATATCCTCCATCAAATTTCTTGAAGTCTGAGAGATAGGAAATGTTCCCTGTCATGTACCTTGAGCATCCACTGTCAACATATCCTTGATCTTCTTCGTGTGTATGACCCTGCACATAAAAATAAGGAAATTAGTTTCCTTTGGGGACCCAAGCCATCACTGACTTGGATCTGCCTCATGCATCAACATAATTATGCCTCTTCAAAATAATTTATGCACTATTAAGTTTGGTAGATCTCCAAACGCAACATGCTGAGGCCTTAACAGGATTAACCTGATTTGCCTTAACAGCATCAACTACTGCTGAATTTGGCCTAGCAGTATTAACCGCTTTTGGCCTAGCATTATAAAATTTTCCCTTAGCAGTATTAACTTTTTGGCTAAAATTTTTGTTAGTTAATGCTGTTCTTATTTGATAGTGCCTCTTTACAGTTGATTGTGCTGATTTAAAAAACGTGACATTGGTCTAGCACTATAAACTGTAGTTTTAGGATGAGCAGTATTAACAGGCCTAGCAGTATTAAGTGGTCTTAAGCCAGTTTTCATTAAAACTGCTTTCGGAACCATGTTCCTGTGAGCATTAGGGTGAGCCTTTTTAGCATAATAATTGTAATCCACCCTTGTATAATTATTTCCAGATACCATCCTTTCCATGTGATGGTAATTGCAGTCAGCCTGCACATGGTCAAACCTTCCACAAACAAAACAAGCTTTATTGTACATCACAAAGTTACTTCCTAGCTGTTGGGACTTCTGATTATTCAAGTTTCCTTGATTTCCCCTAGGTCTTTGAACCTGTACATTTCAGCAATACATTACTGGTTTCCTAACTAGGTTTTTTCCTTGTTTATAGTCTAACAAATTCTATCTTACAACGTTAGGAAAAACAGTTTTTCATCTCCAACTTATCATCTGACACCCACCTTCTCAATCAATGGGAGCATCAAGGAATTCCCTAACTCATTAGAAAAATCTTCAGCTAACGTCTTACTAGTTCTTAGGTCCATATCCTTCAAACTTAGGCTGTTGGAACTCCTCTGGACCAGAGTAGAACAAATTAAGATTTGAGGGTGAAAATAACCTTGTATAGGGAGGTGGAACATCATTATAGCTTACAAACCCCACACCCTTTCTACTTTTATCAGTTATCTGACTCCCTATTAATTTGTCTAGACTCTTAGAAGCATTATCAAAATTTTTAATTTTAAGTTGATTGCTTTCTTTTTCTTGCTTAAGCTTTTTTAACTCACTTTTAAGCATACTAATTTCTGAGTCTTTATATGAGATATCTCTTTTTAGATCAGCAAGTTGCTCACAAAAAATAACCGCATTCTTTTTGTAAAAGACAAATTTCTCTTCTACGGATGCTAACCCTCTTTTATAAGTAGCTAAATTAAACTCAGATTTGTTAAACTCTATTCTTAAATCATCAAGTTGAGTTTTAAGAGTTTTAAAGCTTTTTAAACAGGTTTTTGAACAAGTTTTGTCATTATGTACCTCAAAGTCTAAAAACACCACAAGAGCCATGTTTATAGGGACTTCATCATCTGCTATATAGCTCTAGTTAAAACCAGCTCCATTAATAGCCACCATGGCTTTGGAAGAAGTTTCTTCCACATTTACAGTCCTTCTAGAGCTGTCTTGATTCCTGTTCCTGCTATCTTGGTTCCTAGGTCCTCTGCATTCCCTTGCAAAGTGTCCCATCTTGTGGCAGTTGAAACACTCCACCTTGGACTTGTCATATCCAGCTGTGTCACTCCCATTGATAGTGATCTTTCTACCAGTTTTCTGGAAAAACCTTCTTGTCCTCATGCTCAGCAATGCTAACTGCCACTTCAAATCCATCTCTTCTAAGTCATCTTCATGGATTTGTTCAAGGTCCTCATGTACAAGTTGAGACCCGTTTGGTTGATTGGCCAAAAATGCATAAACAGTGGCATCACTTAAGTTAGCAGTACTAACTTGAGTACTAGCAGTGCTAACTTGAGTGTTAGCAGTACTAACTCTATAAGCATTATTAACTTCATTAGTACTGCTAGGGGATGACACAAAAGCCATATCCTAAGAACTTGAGCTTGAGCTTGAGCTTGCAGTTCGTTTAACCTCTTGTTCAACAATCTTGAAATTGTTGTAGAGATCATCAAAGCTTATTGTGTCTAGATCAGGTTTATTCTTCCAGACCACAACATGAGTATTCCACTCAGAAGGCAGACTTCTCAAACATTTCAAATTGAGATCTTCTTGTGAAATATTTTCACCCAAGATAGCCAGCTGACTTACAATCTGCTGAAGCCTGTTAAAAATAGAGTCAAGAGACTCTGTGCTTGGAGCACTAAAGTTCTCATACATTTGCTTTAAAAGATTCTTCTGAGTCTTCTTTGTGGCATCATTATCACCAAATCTTATTTGTATAGCAGCAAACAAAGTCTTAGCATCCTTGTAATTATTAAATGTCATTAGATGTTCATTAGGAAGTGCCATCAGTAACATACTTCTTGCCTTCACATCATTCTTCTTTTGAACCTTTTCTTCAGTAGTTACAGGACCTGGTATTAGTGAAGTTGAGGTACCATCAGCATTAGTTGTTGTTTGAGCTGCTGGTTTGAATGAGTTTCCATTCTCTATGACATCCCATAGAGCATAGTCTTGTACTTGAAAGTATTACTCAATCCTTAGCCTCCACATATCATATTCACCCTGTTTGAGAATGGGCAAGTTTGCAGTAGTAGTGGTTTGAGCAGTTTCTAGATCCATCTCTTCCATGTGAGTAAAGGGTTCTTCTTGTTAGTTTTTTCTAGATCAAAGTTTCAGAACACAAGCTTTGATACCACTTGTTGATCCCAACTTAAGATCGATTCCTTAGCTTGTAAAGGTTAAGTTACTTTGGATAAATCTAAAACAACTATGATAGAAACTTTGTAAATACTAAAGAGTATGTAGAATCTACTCTTTAATACTTAGAAGAATATTAATAAAACATAAATTGTATGAACAATGATATTACTAAAAAGCTCCAATATTATTATTATCAATAATGCGAGTACTCTGTGTAGTACTAAGGTTTACAACCTTGAAGCTATATATCAAAACGTATATTTAACACCATAACCTAGGATCTCCTTTTTTACACTAAGGAGTCCTTTACAAGATAACTACAAATCTTCTATAATTCTAATCTTATACATATCTTTCTAATTTTATAAGATATACACTGAATAAGTCAATGCAAATCACTTGATACGTCTTTATCACTTTAGCAGTCTTAATCTTCATCTAGCAGTATTAAGTCCTTCAGCGGTCTTAAGTTAGTACTAGCAGTACTAACTTACTCTTAGCAATACTAATTGGTTAGTACTGGTAGTTGTAACTTGAGCAGTACTAACTCTTGCTTGGCAGTACTAAGTATGAAGACTTTTAATTCCTAACAATGGCACTACACACTTAGGATTATGGTATCCTAAGGGGACCAACATAGAAATAGTAGTATATATCGACTCTGATCATGCGGGAGATTATGTAGACCGAAAGAGCACTAGCGGTATTTGTACATTCGTGGGATGTTGTTTGACATCTTGGTTCTCAAAGAAACAAACCGCTCTTACTATATCCACTATCGAATCCGAATACATAAGCGCCGGAAAGGCATGTCAACAAGCACTATGGATGAAACAAGCTCTCATCGACTATGACATATGACTCGACGACGTTCCGATCATGTGCAACAACAAAGGCGCGATTGATCTTTGTAAAAACCCAGTGCAACATTCTCGAACCAAACTCATCAAAATTCGTCACCACTTTCTTCGTGATAATGTCCAGAAAGGACATATCTCAATCGAAAAAGTGTTGTCCGTCAACAATATCGCCGACATTCTTACGAAGCCCCTTAAACGTGAATCATTTAACTATCTACATCTTGGTTTCGGAAAGATAGAACACATTCCATAAATCGTATTAGGCCGCTTCTCTTTCTTTTGTCTCAATTCTAGTTTGTGTTCCATTCCACGTCATGACAATTCAACTACTTCATCCAAAGCTAGTTAGATATTTTTGATTTGCAAAATGTAAATTAAAATGTCACTCCTCTTTGTAAGATTTTTGTCAAAACTAAGTCCAAAACCCCTTCCTAAGGGCGGCCCCCATATCTTCGGTGGCCCCCCAATAAATTTAGGATCGCTTGACAATATGGGACTGCCAACCAAAACCTCATATCTTTCACACTTTGTTAAAAAATTTATAAACACAAAACCAAACATGTAACACCCCTCCTGGTAGTGTGTAGTTCCTCCTTGTAGTGTAGAAGTTACTACTGGTAGTGTTATAGGTTCCTGGGGGTGGGCCTGGTAGTGTTGTATTTTACTACTGGTATGTTTATAGTACCTCCTGTGTGTTGTAGTATCCTCCTGGTATGTGTTATAGTTCCCTCCTGTATGTTGTAGTTAACTACTGGTAGTGTGTTTATAGTTAGCCTCCTGATAGTGGATGTAGTATGTTGTATTTTTTTCACTCTTTTTTTTTATTTTTTATGTTTTTTTTTTTTTTTTTTTTTTTTTTTTTTTTGTTTTTCCTCCTGGTAGTATTGTAGTTCCTCCTGGACGTGTTGTAGTTACTACGGTATTTTAAAGTTCCTCCTGGTAGTGTTGTAGTTTCCTCTGGTAGTAGTTGTAGTTTACTACAGGTAGTGTTTATAAGTTCCTCTGGTAGTGTTGTAGTTACTACTGGTAGTGTTATTACTACTGGTAGTGTATTTTCTAAGTCTGACCCGACTATAATGACCCACTAAATCACATTTTCATGACTCGGGTTCTAAAGAGAATTTATGCGAAACGATATTTTGAACAACTTTCCAGTTCTGTCTGAGACCCGAAATTCAACCGAAATGGGCGAAAAAGCACTCGCATCAGATCTAGTTAGTGTATTAATTATCAAAAAGACAGATTTTGCCCCCGCCTTACGACCCGTTATCACTTGCTTTTAGACTTAAAGAACCTCGCGGGGAAGTAAAACGACCTTCCGAACGACTTTCATGTTTCGGCCGAAGGCCGAAACGGACTCGAAAGTGCCGCAAATACCATTTTAAAATCCGGACAAAACACTAACTTACAAATGCTTGGATTTTTATAACCTCATTATATACCATCGTTTTCGCTCTAACTTTTTTCGTTATAAATCCCGATGACAAGTTCATACCTTTCTTCGATCTCGGTGAACATGCTGAATTTATAAAAATATAAAATAATGTGTTATATATACGAATTTTGGACAGAATCTTTGAGTGACCTTGTTGACTCCATTTTTATGTTAAAAATCCTACATGGTGATTCAAGCTACAATAGAACTAGCATATGCATAAAATGAATATTGAAAGAACACAAAGGGTTCTAGATGACCTTATGATGTATGATGATGATGATCAAAGTAATCTAAACCCGTGTTTAGATAGAAATCCAAAGCTTGTACAAAGAAAACCCTTGTTTTCTTCAATAAAATCCCTAGCTTCCTTTTCTTGATTATTACTTGCAAATGGTGATTCAATGGTTGGAAACACCTTAGAATATCTTAGGATGGATGTGTATAGAGAAGTCTAGTTGTATAAAATTTGTGTATGGATTGTGAGTTGGGTGCCCTTGTTCTGCCGTGAGATGGTAGAGAGAGCAAAAGTGGGAGTCTTTATGTGATTTTACTACCAAGAGTTTTTATGCAGCATGTGTTATCCTTGCTAGTTCTTTGTACATCTAATAAGTCTTGTCAAGGTAAAGTAGTAATAGTATTCAATACGACAAAATTCCCATGTCTAATGAAAGTTTGTTTGGACAAGGAAACAAAGAATAGGCAAGGTTTTAATTAGTAAGTGGTGTCATATGACCCCAAGTTGAGTAAAAATTTCATTTTCTTATCTTGTATATGTATGTATGTCGTATGTTTTGATAAGGGAGGGAGTATATGCTTTATTTTTATCTTAACTAACTTACATGAATAAAATGATACTAGTTACAACTTGTATAAATTATATAAAGATGTGTTTACTTGCAATTACTTGCATATTGTTTCATTTCTAGTGTACAAAGTGTAAATAACATTTACTTGCCTAAAGTTTAATAAACTTTTAGGTATTGGGTACAATCGTGGGCATTTGTTGAAGCGTTAATAAATTAACGTGCTTCCGGGTATGCTTAAACGTACATTTATCGCGAAACGTATTTAACTTACGTAACCAATAAAATAAATGAACAACGACCATAATTATTATCAAAATAATTATATAACACATGATTGATGTAAACGTTTGATGGTTTAATGCCCGTTTACATTAAACGATAATATTTGGCGTACGCGATTTAACCTAACGTTTACAATTTCAAGCAAACACGTACAATACAAAAGGTACATTGTGGATTTGTTGACGTCGTCAATGACTTGAAAACACAGGGTGTTATAGACTTCCCCCGTTAAACGAGCCTTGTCCTCAAGGCTCACGATGCAGCACTTGACGACGGTGTGGTCTTGGTGAAGAGGTGTGGGTATTTCTTCTTGAATTGGTCTTCACGTTCCCACGTGAACTCAGGACCTCTCTTGGAGTTCCATCGAACCTTGACTAATGGGATTCGGCTTCGCTTCAACCGTTTAACTTCACGGCCCACTATTTCTAATGGTTCCTCAACAAAATGAAGCTTGTCATCAAGATGAAGTCCATCCAACGGAACGGCTAATGGTTCGTCGGCATGACACTTTTTCAGGTTGGACACATGGAATGTATTATGAACTCTACTCAGCTCTTCAGGAAGCTCGAGCTTGTAAGCAACCTCTCCAACCTTCTCTAATACCTTGAAAGGTCCAACATACCTAGGGTTTAACTTCCCCCGTTTGCCAAAATGTACGACCCCTTTCCAAGGCGAAACTTTAAGCATAACTTTGTCCCCGACTTGGAATTCCATTGGTTTACGTTTCAAGTCAACGTAACTCTTTTGTCGATCATGAGCGGCTTGCATCCTTTGCTTAATCTGAATGATTTTCTCAGTAGTCTCTTGAATTAGTTCTGGACCGAGTATTTGAGCTTCTCCAACTTCAGTCCAACAAACAGGTG
>BQNB010131564.1:4463-18763 GCA_026074375.1 Tanacetum coccineum
AGAGTAAACGCGTAAAACCCTAAAAATAAATTATGAATTACATAATGTCATACAATGACCTAAAATATGAGGTGTTATACCGCTAGCTTTATCAGATATCGGGTGACTCACGGTTTTGGATATTGGATAGAACTGTTTCAAACAACAGTTTATTCTTATTGATTTATGGCTCGGTTTGGAGATTATTTGAAGATGTGATTACGAAGACAGTTGATTATTGTTTAATTGATGTTGTAGTTGGGTTTCACAGGTGCGTGTCTTATCATATCTTAAAGTTGTGGTTGGATTTTAAGATAACTTGTTCATGCTTAAATGGTGTTGACGAAGACTTCTCAAAATCTAGCAAAGGTGTGTGATTTTTCTTATAGGTGCTCAATGCTCACATTTGCTATCACTTAGTATGTGTCTCATAGAAGATGAGGATTTTTGTCAAGAGGTTACGGTCTACTTATATTTCACAGATTTATTTATAAGTTCGATGTCACGTGGACAGTGCAAGACATAAGACACAAGTTTGGGAGATTCTACTTCTTCATCAAATTCGTTATACTCAGTTTTCTTCATCAGTGATCACTACATAGAGCCTACAGAGTTCGAGATTTAAGAGATGGTAAACATATGGGTTTCAGGGGAAGCTTATTGATTAAATGTTTAAACCATCTACATGCACCACTTGAGGGGACGTGTTTACAAGTTGCATATCTACAAAAAGACCCCTATTGGATGATAACAAAAAGGAGAAGAAGACTACAGAGATATGATTTTTAGCTTATTATGTGTGGTGACATAGTCAAAGATTTTAATTCTTATCTTAAGTCAAGAGGAAGCCTTAAAGATTTTGTTTCATTTAGGGAGATGATTACATCTCAACTTCAGGGGAAGCTTTGGCTTTATGATGAAGTTCGTACGAGAATTTGTTTGTTTTGACATCATTAAATAGGGGAAGATTGTTGGGAATTATAGATTTGATGAGACAAAAGAACAAAAGAATGAAACAAGAAGGACTTAATCGACAGATTGGGAAGTTACAAGATGTAACTTAAAGAAGGACTTAATGATTGGGAAGTTACAAGATGTAACTTAATGATGGACTTAATGATAATTAATAGCATTAAGTGTTGATAAAATTCTTTGTAACGCTTATCGCTCTATTATATAAAGAGACATAGACTCATAGGTTTTAAATCAATCCATCCATATAATCATCGACTATTATAGTCAATAAGTAGAAGAAAGGTGTGTGTGTACACCGGAGTTAGTTAGTTAGTTAGTACACCATAATTAGTTGGTGTAGCCCCAAGTTATAGTTGGGGTAATAGGGAAACGTTTGAATGAAAAACCTTGTTTGATAATATTGCTTTCTTATTATTCCGCTGCGTGTTCAATATTATCTGTAAAACGATCCTAGATGGGCTAAACGATTTTCTCATAGTGGGTGATAGCTACTTAGGCAAATTGGTAATTTGTATAAAAGTGTACTTGCGTCCAATCGTAAAACAATGCATGTTTCTCATCCCAATGTTGTAAATCATTGTAATTGTATAAAAGTGGGGAGGTTGTGTTTTTTTTGTGGTTTTTTTGTTTTTTTGTGGGGGGTTGGGTGTGTTTTATTTTTTTGGGGGGGTGTTGTGGTTGTTTTGGTTTTGTTTTGGGGGGGTTTTTTAATGAAACTCACCTCAAGTGAATGTGTTGATAATATAAATCAAGTATGTAAATCGTCTCGGGAAATCCGAATGCAACCTAATTAATTATAGGCCGTATGAGTATAATGTATTTTATATAAATAAAATATCACATGTTATATAGTTACACCACCACCTAATAGTTCTCGTTTAATTTTAAAAAGTTCAAATAATAATTAAATCGTACTTTGTCAAATAAAGGCATATGTATTGGTATCCGTAAAGAAAATATTATTTTTGTTCATCAATGTATTATTTGTTAAAAATATATGATTTAATATTTTTATTGATTACGTATTGATATTATATAATTAATTTAATTGTTTTATGAAATAATGTATAAAAGTAAAAATAGTGCACAAGGTTTTATAAACCTCATATCTTTATCGTTTTAACTCCGTTTTGTACGTTTCTTATGTCCACGGTTTCGTATTAAAAAAATCTATCAAAATATTATATTTATAATATTTTAGCTACTAATGAACAGTAGCTTTTATAGGTTATGTAAATTTTATAAAACTACTTTTATATATTTAATCCTCGCAACCTTTAAAAACTCATAACTTAATCATTTTAATCCCGTTTCGCTTGTTCTTTACATGTACCGAATCGCGACGAGATAAACTATCAAAATATTACATTTATAATATTTATAAAATCTGTTATGAACAGTAACAGTGGGTTAGAATTTATAAAAACACTTTTTATAAATTTAATTATTGAAATCGTATAAAATCCGTATCTCCTCCGTTTTAATTCCGTTTTTAGTGATCTTTATATGCACGGTTTCGTAATTAAAAGTTTTATCCAAGTAACATATTTTTCATAAACATAATGTCATGAACAGTAACCCTTTTTATAAAATTTCTTTTATAAAAACACTTTTTATGTATTTAATTAACGTAAACTTGCAAATGTCGTAACTTCTTTGTTATAGCTCGGTTTTTCGAGTTCTTTATATGCTTACAATCCTTATAATATGTACTATTTTATAAAAATGATTCCATTATTTTATAAAATTAAATTCTAACAGAAGGTATAAAAACAGTAGGTTTTTATATGTTTTATAATTTAGGTTTTATAAATCCATTTCTTGAGAAATTTTATACAAGCCTTCTACCATACCTTATACCATAAGTCTTACATATTTTAGGTTCTCTAATTTTTCCATAGTGGTTGTCCATGATAAAGTGTCCTCATGATATTTGTACATAAACTTTGTAAATAAAACTTTCAACACAAATTAATTTATAAACTAAACATATAAATTAATTAACACTTATATAAAGTGTGTACTTCCATTTCAAACATTATTTCACAATATATGTAAATAAATTCGAATTTCATGTGTCCTTGTAATGTTTCATAAATCATAAAAGCAACCTAGGTGGTGATTAACATGTATAAGAAATATGTAAACATAAGTAAATGAATAATGGAAATGGTTAAGGTTTAAATTAACCTTAGAGATGTGTAGGATGATCAAGAACACCAAGAATCAAGCCCTAGAACTTAACCCAATTTGAAACCCTAATAAGAAAACCCTAGTTATCCTTCTTGTATAACCCTTCTTTAACCATAACCGAAGCTTCCAAATCAATCCCAAACACCTTAAATATAACTAATATCAATGCTTGAACACTTGTAGCCTTGTAGAATAAAAATCTATATGAAACCCTAGTTTATTATTGTGAGCCGTGGGTTGAGAGTAGGAAAAGAGAGGGTTTTTGCTTTGATTACTTGCAAGAAATGAGAGAGTGTGAGTTTACCTTCCTAGTACTTCCCTTTTATAGCAAGAGTTAGGGATAACTACCTTAAACTAACTATGGTTAAGCTAGATGGTTAAGGGTACAAAATGTAAGAGCTCTCCTCCTCCCAAGGAGGAGGGAGACACATGTTGTGAGGGGGGGAGGGTACAATGACAAGCCAATTACTAGAAACTTGCATCAATGTGTCCTTGGTTGAGTTTATGAAGTATACTTGTGAAATCTTTTATTTATCAAGTGTATATGTATATTGGATCTGGCCACATGTGTTAATAGAGTAGGAAATGAATTAATTTTTATGTATTGGGTGTAAAAGTGGGTATTTGTTTGAGTATAGATAGGTATTGGTGCTTTAGGGTATGCCTAAATGTATTTTATTGCGAAACGTAAACGATTTACGTAACCAATGAAAATAAAATATGAAAAATTATAAATTATACTCGTAATAATTATATAACACTTGCTTGACATAAACTTTAACTTGTTTGATGTCCGTTTACGTTGAATGTTGATTTTTAGTTTACGCGATTTAACTTAACGATAAAAATTAAAAGCGAACGTGTAAACTCTAAAAATAAGTAATGGTAGTAGTTGAGTCGGGAGATGATCTGAAATAACTAATTGTTACAGTCTTCCCCCGTTAAAGGATCCTTGTCCGCAAGGCTCAAGATGCGGCACTTGTCGAGGGTGCGATTTTTGTGAAGAGTTGCAGATACTTCTTCTGGAATTGATCTTCACGTTCCCATGTGAACTCAAGACCTCTCCTGGAGTTCCATTAAACTTTGATGATGGGGATACGACTTTACTTTAACTGCTTGACTTCACGATCCATAATTTCCACTGGTTCTTCAACGAACCAGAGTTTATCATCAATGTGTATTTCATCCAACAAAATTGCCAACGGCTCGTCGGATAAACACTTCTTTAGATTAGATACATGAAACGTGCTATGAACCCTGCTTAACTGTTGAGGAAGTTTGAGTCTATAAGCAACGGTTCCCACTTTGGCTAACACCTTGAAAGGTCCAATATATCTCGAGTTTAACTTCCTCCGTTTGCCTAAACGTATAACCCCTTTCCAAGGCGATACCTTTAACATAACTCGATCACCAACTTGAAATTCTAAAGGCTTATGCCTTACATCGGTGTAACTCTTTTGGCGATCACGAGCGTCTTGAATTATTTATTTGATTTGAACAATCTTCTCAGTTGTGTCGTGAATGAGTTCTGGACCAGTAAGCTAAGCGTCTCCGACCTCGGCCCAACAAACAAGTGATCAACACTTTCGACCATAAAGTGCCTCAAATGGGACAGAATTGATGCTAGCATGATAACTATTATTGTATGAAAATTCGATCAGCGGTAAGTGTCTTTCCCAACCATACCAAATCTAGTACCAAGCCGCAACATGTCTTCAAGAGTTTGAATGGTTCTTTTGCTTTGCCCATCGGTTTGCGGATGGTAAGCCGTACTCATATCCAACCGAGTACCCATAGCCTTCTGAAATGACCTCTAGAAATTCAACATAAATCTAGGGTCACGGTCACAAATGTAGGATCCCTAGATCATTCCATGTATGAAGCACAAGATCAATGACACCAAAGATTAAACATTAAGAACTTTTTATTAAAAGAAACAAAGAGAGGCTACAAACCCTTAAGATGGAAAATAATAATGGAGAAGCTAACCTAATTTTGACTAAACTAGGAGTATTTATACTAATAAGGATTTGCCTTTGAGGGCTTTCTTTTTGGGCTTTTTACATCTTGGCCCTTATACATAATAAACATTAAATAACATAGTCTTTCGAGCTAGACTTTTGTCTTGTAACTTCGAGTGACCGAAGCTTCTTTGTTTGGGTCCATTTATGTGATCCTAACAATCTCCCCCTAGATGAGGTCATGAGAAGTTCACTCGACCTTGTCTCTTTAGCTCGATGTTGATGGGGTACTTCACTTGTTGTGCTTTGGTAATTCAATCTTTAACACCTTGATCATGATCTTCAGAACTTGATGTGATGACTTGATCTTGATCTTTGACTTGTTTAAGCTTTACTTCTCTGAATTACTTTGTGATCTTCTTTCACTTTGACTTTGCCATACGCTGATCTTTAGTCTCACATGCTCATATCTGTTGGAATCTTTGAAAGCTTTGATGATGTCTCTTCTTCCAATCATTGTAACTTTTAGAATTTGAAGAAGACATTGATTCTCAGAGATTGTGCGGAAGCCTTGTATGAAAACTTTCTTGATTACTTCAGATACTGTGGTATGGATATGAGCACATGTCTTGCATCGGAAACTTTGAGTCGTCATTCGCCATGATATAACAATTTAGACACCAACAAAAACATTTTGTTATGTAAAATCCACTTAATGTGTTCTCGAAAAATCATTTTGTGAACACAAGAAAGGTTTTATATTTTGCAGGGATCAAGTATAGACGATACTCAATCTGGTCGGTTACATTAACCTCTGATTCCGTAAGGATCAATGATTACAGTATGAATACTGCACCTGTGATCAGAAAGATTCATTAAAAGAACCTTCTTGACAGGTTTTCCGGCACATGACAAGCTAGTTCCTCTAATACCAATTGCCTCGCTTAAAAACTTTATCGGAAACAAAGGAAAAGTTGAGTGGAAAATGGCTAGAACCCCATTGAAGGAGAATAGCTAATGGTCTCTCCTAAACAAGTTACCAAGAAACTTGGAGATCCTGGCCGAGTTCTTATTCCATGTGTATTCTCCAGGGATTAACACATGCAACGCTTGGCCGATTTGGCGCAAGCATAAATCTTATCGCCATATCCGTATGGAAAATCTCTCTTCTTCCCGAACTACCCGACTTGCATGACGCTGAGCTAGCGGATCGATCAATTTTGAACCAATTCTCGTATCGTGAAGCGTTATGTAACGGTGACAAGTTTCAATTTCCTACTTAAATATCGATTTTGTGGTCGTCAGATTTTGATCCAGTACCCCCGCAGTACCCTTAAGTTCTCGGGAAGGAGTTTCTTAAAGACAGTCTTTTAGTGCATTATCAGATGTATACGCGGGTGAAATAACCCTTGTGTTGGCAGAGAGGCCATTTCATTCAATTGGACCAAATCCGAGATACACGGCCTATTATAAGCCTTGCAAGGCAAACGGAATTGACTCATTTGATATAGCTTGTGAAGACTACTCTCAAGAAGTTCTTGTTTCTCAAATGTGATCTCGAGTGGCAATCCCACTCCTTACTATGATCCAATCGTTCTTCCACCTCTTTACTTTTAACTCATTTGGGGACAGTGATTTTCTCCTTTCGAGAAGCGACTCTTGTCTTGCTATAGAGGATGATCCATTCACCGGAAGTTGATCCAACATATTAATGACCTGATGGGGACTTACTTCTCTCGAAGCAATTTTAATAGTGAATCCCTTACCACACCTCCAATCAAGGAAATTATTTTCCGGAAACTCGAAAAGATCTTAAAATTTGTGAAGCAAACTCTTTAGTTAATGAGCCTCTAAGGTTGAATCAAGGATTGCCCCTCATTTAGAATATGCCTTTTTTAAGAGGGTGACGACAAGTCGCCCATATAATTGCCAAAGATTTAAAGATATGAGAAAAGGCAGCTCTAATCAAGGTTTCTAAAGTCCACAAGCAGCCATAGCTTCGGAAACTTTATGATATCAAGGGTATCTAACCATAGGTTTTGTACCACAAAAATGCTCATGAAGAGGACTACGAACGACGTTAAGCATCAAAGGCGGGTAAATCCAAAAATCACGACGTCATCAAGAAAGAAGTTGAAAAGCTTCTTGACGCCGGATTAATTTATCCGATCTATGACAGTCCATGGGTAAGCCCGGTGCATTGTGTGCCAAAGAAGAGATCAAGATTACTTAGTTGATAAGGATTGTTATTTATAGAATAGATCTTTGAGAATATTCTAAGTTTTAGGAATATATTGTAAATCGACTAGGACTCCTTGGTGTATAAAAGGAGGTTCTAGGGCATGGAGTTTGATATCTTTTGTTTTGATATAATTATAGCTTCAAGGTTTTGTAACCCTAATACTAGTTAGAGTATTCGTATTAATATATTGAAGCTTTGTTTGTTAATCTGTGTGATCATTAGAATTATTGTTCTATTGCATATTCTTCTTATTGATCAAAGATTAGATTTCTCATAATCTTTGATTTCTTTTATAAAGTTTCTGTCATAGTTGTGTAGGATTTATCTTGCATAACTAAACCTTACACAAGCTAAGGAATTCAAGATCCATTCAAGTGGGATCAACACAAGGCATTTTCTTAAAGAGTACAAGTTGCAAACTTAACCTGACATGCAACAATGTAGTTGCTGATATGGAAAATAGATTCCATCTTTTTTAACCATTGGGTCAGACCGACAACTCCTTCAGTGCCTTTAAAATTCATAGGCTGGTACTTCAGGAAATCAGTGTAAGTGCACTCACGAACAGTAGACACCTGTCTTCTTTCTTCGGTTCCTAAATCATGGCTGTCATCGCCATTTCTGCTTTTGTCAGCATCACGGTCTGCCAATGCAACAGCAACGCCTCGCTTTATCAGTGACTGAATTTGAGCATCGGTTATAGGTGTAGAGGTGGTGGTTGTTGTGGCTGGTGATGTCCTAGTGGTTCTTTTCTTTGGTGCCATTTTCTTCAAAAACACAAGAAATATAGTACACGTCAGATTTCATATAATCATAAACGCAACATGACATATGAATAATAAATAAATGAGATCACAACCCATAGTGATATATACAACTAAAGTGAAATCAACAATGACATAAATAAATCAACATCCATACATAACAACATCGATAATCATACATGATAGTTCTGATTACAACATGATCAGTACAATGAGGTACAAAATGAAAAAATATGGTCGTAAGGCAATGCTAGCTGGGGGTCACCCATAATACTTAGCATGCCATACAATGATAGCTAAAAAGATAAAACAAAATCCCCACAACCTACTAGCTGCGAGTAACCCATAAAACTTAATAGGATATATAGGATAGCTATAAATGATACAAGATTAACAACTGCTTCCAGCCTCAGTTGGCTCATCTTGAGGCTCTGGATCTCTAGCCTCTAGTGTCTCAATATGTCCAAGTGCTGTAGTCAACTGAGTCTGAAGTGATGAAGTCTGAGCCATCAATGTCACAACCTGTGCCTTTAGTGTCCTGACATGGGCCTCTATAGCTGCACTCCTGTCCTCAGAACCAGTCCATGCCCTACAAGCATACGTCGCCTCTCTATCAAAAAGCATAACTGTGTGGCGGTGAAATTGCCTATCTCTTAAAAGTGTGTTGACTCGGGCTCTCAGAAAAGATCGGTCGTCCTGTGCATCCTTGAATTGCACATAGAACTCATCAGTGTCCTGCCTAGCAGTAGTAGCAAGCTTTGTCACTCTCTGGTTGACCCCCTCCATGGTGATCGGTGCTACCTCCAGCATGGCCTCAACTATGTCATCCTAAGTGTCTGTAATCCCATAACCTATCTCCCTAACCCTGTCTCGCCTAAGGTCGGCCTCTAGAGTAGGCCTTGGCTGTATCGCCACACCAGCTGCTGAACTCTCCCTAACCTCGAATCTGAGAGCGGGAGTAGTAAAGCAAGCTCTCTTTCGAGGCGACATCTCACCCTCAGGAATATCAGTCCTATGGGAAGTAGATGAAATTAATAAGGGTGGTGATGCAGCTCTCATCCAAATCCTAACTGCCTTATAACCCAATGGTGTCCCTACATCAGTAGGGCTAGTAGTGAGTGGTGATGGTAGGGGTAATGGTGGAGATGATGCAGGTAGTGATGGTGAGAGAATCTGAGGTAGTGGAGATGACCACTGTGATAGTGGAGATGGTGGCAGAGTAGGTAAGGCAAGAAGTCTGTCAACCTCTGCCTCAGATGGGAACGATATAGGTGTCTGAGGTCTGACCATCTTTCGTGCCCTACGGAGTCGTGTCTGGGAGGGTGGTACAATAATCTGAGGTGATCTGGGTGTAGGTGCAGACTTATCAGTCTCAAATGCCTTTGTATCCCCAACTGAGGGAACAAAGTCAACAACAGGTACTGCAGAAGAGTCAGCTAAAGCTAGGTGCTCCTCCTCCTCCTCATCATCGTCCTCGTCCTCAAATGCCTCCTTATCCTCTTTATTAGCATCATCATCATCATCGTCATCATCGGAGGGCTCATCATCACCATCCCCTCCATCAACAGGATAGTCAGCATGGTCCTACTCGGGGTCCTCCTCTAGATCGGAGTCAGCCACATAGCCTGGTAATAAGGCTGTAGGTGAGGCATCAGCAGGTAGAGGTTGGTCCTCCAAAGGTGCCTTAGCATCGAATTGTACTAAGTACTCTAGGTACTCAGGCTCAAGTACATATGGTACATAGACAGGTGAAGGTGGGTGCTCAGGACCGGGCATGTAATCAAGGGATGGTGGGTGCTCAGGTCTGGACATATAGTCAGGAGATGGTGGGTGCATCGGTAGCTCATCATATTCGTAGACCATAACTCCAGGAGAGCCTATGTATGATGGCTCCTCGTAGTAGCTGGATATCGATGTATAGGTAACTGTGGATGAAGACATGACTGTTGAAACAACAAAATAAACTTATATAAGTATATTGTATAAGACCAGTATAATATATACGGAATATGATATAAGCACGTATATAGATCATGAAAACATCTAGTCTAACCAACTAATGCAACTCAATAGTGTACGTATGTCTTGTGAAAAACTTTTATATGATGCAATGTTTGAAAACAGTTATAGTCCAAGTAAAACATTTGACCTGGTTCTCTATAACCTTGGCTCCTGATGCCAATATGTAACACCCTCAAATAGGGTCGCAGCGGAATATGGCTCTGAGAGTGTTACATCATAGATTAATATCACAAGATATGAGAACGACCTCTAAATGAGTCGTTTAGAAATGATACATTAGATTAAATAAACTTGTTTGTTACAAAAGCCCTAAGCTTAAATTTTATTCATCCATGAGAATGTGAAGATTTTAACACATAACAGATATTCCCAAAATGTAATGCACCCAAATCTTTATAGTAATGACTCCAAAATAGTGACCTCTAATGTATTCTTGTTTCTCGTACCTTATTGACCTGAGAAAAACATGCTTTAAAATGTCAACCAAACGTTGGTGAATTTACAGGTTTAATTAATGTATAAAGTAGAACCGCAAGATTTCCAAACGTATGATAAGTAACGAATACAATATCACAAAAGTAATTACGAAATGCACTAAGCTCATGACACTGAAGCTACAACATATATGTATGCAATTTAATGCAAATAATGTGCCCGTGTAGATGTTCAACCCGCAATATCCAAATTGTTCCGACATGGTATACATTCGTCGTTTTGGTACCTCCAAAACTAGTGAACGCTACTCACCCGAACGGGGATGTCAATCCCAAATAGATCTATTCATAACATTCGCGCTTACAATCTAGTAATTAACAGTTCATGATTCATGGGCATAGTGGGTTATAGCTACTTAGGCAAACTCGTAATTTGTATAAAAGTGTACTTGCGTCCAATCGTAAAACAATGCATGTTTCTCACCCCAATGTTGTAAATCATTGTAATTGTATACAAGTGGGGCTATGAACTCACATCAAGTGAATGTGTTGATAATATAAATCAAGTATGTAAATCGTCTCGGGAAATCCGAATGCAACCTAATTAATTACAGGCCGTATGAGTATAATGTATTTTATAAATAAAATATCACATGTTATATAGTTACACCACCACCTAATAGTTCTCGTTTAATTTTAAAATGTTGAAATAATAATTAAATCGTACTTTGTCAAATAAAGGCATATGTATTAGTATCCGTAAAGAAAATATTATTTTTGTTCATCAATGTATTATTTGTTAAAAATATATGATTTAATATTTTTATTGATATGTATTGATATTATATAATTAATTTAATTGTTTTATGAAATAATGTATAAAAGTAAAAATAGTGCACAAGGTTTTATAAACCTCATATCTTTATCGTTTTAACTCTGTTTTATATGTTTCTTATGTCCACGGTTTCGTATTAAGAAAATCTATCAAAATATTATATTTATTATATTTTAGCTACTGATGAACAATAACTTTTTATAGGTTATGTAAATTTTATAAAACTACTTTTATATATTTAATCCTCGTAACCTTTAAAAACTTATAACTTATTCATTTTAATCCCGTTTTGCTTGTTCTTTACATGTACGGAATCATGACGAGATAAACTGGTATGTGTTTAATTACACACACCTTTTACCTTTAAAAACAAGTTAAAATAACCAAAAACGGACTTAAAATGCCAAAAATATGCTTGTTTTGCTAATTGTGTTGTGCAGGAACAAATATCTAAGAAAAGGACGAAAAACAAAGCCAAAACGACAAAACCGGACACGGAATGGAAAAGCGTGGAAAAGACAAAGTCAAGACAAAGCCCAAGTCTGAAAAAGTCAACCAAAGTCAACCCCGACAAATCCAAAGTCAAAAAGTGAAGAAAAATAAGTTTAGGGGCCAAAATTGCCAAGTCCCTAACTTATTTAATGAAGGATATAAAGAAAATGCTTGTGAGGGACTAAAACTGCCAACTCACTAAAAGTATAAACCACAAGGGGTGTTTCTGCCAAGGCTCTAAACTTGTAAACCAAAAGGACTTAACTTGCAACACACAATATAACTTTCAGGGGTGCTTCTTGCCAAATTGCCAAACATTCATAAACCAAGGACGAATATTGCAAGTAACACTTATACCTTGAGGGGCTTTTATTGTCAATCTCCCAAACCTATCACCCCCGTTTGAAACCACTGTACATCTCTCCCACACATTTCCCGCCAAATCCTAAACCCCACATCCTGTCAATGTCAACCTCGTTGACTTCACCACATCACTCCAAAACCATCACCACCTCTTACCCCACCCCCCACATGGGCTATCATCCAGCTTGGCGATCCTTGACATCCTTATTGGCCAAGAACAAATCGATGGTTGATATAATTTGAGTGGGCACTACTCAAAACCAAGGGCCAGGATTGCCCTTGTGTTTACACTCACACAACAAGCACACAAGGCTGTTGTGTGTCTACAAAGAAGCACAGAAGTGAAGAAACCAAGAGAAGACCAAAACCCTAGCTTATTTGGCTATATAAGCTTTTGTAAGCCATTGTGGCACATAGTTAGTTGTTAGTGTGTAATTTTTAGAATTCAGTTTAATCTTTAATAGTGTAACTCATTTCAACTTTTATGTACTTGTACTCTTTTTATGAAAATTCAGTTTACCTCTTAAATTGTGTTCCAAGCTTTTGTTTCCTTTAAGCTCACTTCTAAGTTCTTATATAAGCCTTTTATAATCTGTTTTAAAACTTTGATATAAAAATTTAAGAAAAATTCAAAAGAAAAAAAAGTTACTGTTTGATAGCCATGGATGAATGAGCAAACAAGGATGGCTCATTGGGTTGTTTAGTACAGCTTATTTATAAGCTTGGGTAGGATTAGAGCTTATTAGGTTTCACATAATCCTGTTTTGAGCAAGGATCAAAGGTATACTTCTTTTTAAATTTTGCTTAAAAGTTACTGTAGCAAGCTTATTTTCAGCTTATTTATGCCTTATTTTGCTTATTTGCTTTTGCTTTTTTACTTTTAGTGCTTAACTATGCTTGTTTAATGCTGTTCTTTTAAAATTTGTGCCTAAACTAATCTTTATAAGTTTAAAATCCGTTTTTTAAAAGTATAAAGGGGTGTTTGGTACAAGCCCAAAATGGGTCAAAATGGGGTGTGCAATGGGTTGAGTCACATAGCCAACTTTGGCTAGCTTTGTCATACTTGTGTGAGTCTGTTTCTCAAAAAAAATTTAACTTAATTTTTGTTTTTCAAGTTTCTCTTATCAGCCTAGGTGTTCTTTCTAGTCAAAACCTTTTTCATAAGCTCCTTTGATTAAACTGCTTAGAGTCAGCTTCTTTCTCCTATTTTTGAGTCATTCATAGTATCAAAGTGTTTTCTCCAAAGTGTCTTTTGTTTCCTTACTTTTAAACCAAAATCTGTCAAGAATTTTTTTTTACAAGTTTTCCTTAAGTTTAAAAAGCCATTTTTTTTAATCCAAAAATCAGCAGGTAAATGTACAAGTTAACCTAAGAATTCTTGAAAATAAGCTTATTACAAGCTGGTATTGATCTGTTTTTAATTGGTTTTTGATTTTGAGCTTATTTGACAGCTTATTTTTAAGCTGTTATATAAGCCTTCCTTTTTTGCTAAGTTACCCTGGTGCTAGACCACTAACTTGCAGCCCCTTTTTAGCTTAATTTAACTTAAAGACCTTAGGACCTTTTAGCTTATTTAGATTACCCCTAGGTCCAGCTATAAGCCCCAACAAGCTTAGACCTTAGGAAGCCCTTTTTGATTGCTTATTTTTAAGCTCAAAGTAGGGACTTGACTGTTTTATTTAGCTTAGTATAAATAGCTTATTTTTGTGCTTTTTAATTGTTGTTTTTGTGTCCTTAGTTGCTTATTAAGTGTGTTAGTGGCCCTAGGTTGCTTATTGTTCATGTACATTGCTTATTGAGTGCTAAAAGTCCATAGCAAAAAGCCACATTAAGTCTTTAAGCTTAGTTAGATTTCCTGTCTATTTTAGCCTTTTCTAGCTTATTTAGTGGTTAGCTTTTAATTCATAAGTGCTTATTAGGGTAGGATAGATAACCCCTTTCAACTTATTTGTTCAAATGGCAGCTTATTAGTCCAAAAAGTCAAAAGCCATAAGCCATTTTTGCCTTTAAGCTCAATTTAAGCTTCTGTCCAAACAAAAA